>JABAJX010000095.1:0-27055 GCA_018221735.1 Termitomyces sp. K1Aa
CCACGTTTTGTCTGCATTACCCTGAATTTCATGCCAAGACGTGATACTACACTGTTATTCACTGACAGCCTTACATCATCTTGACACGTATCAGTGCGGGATATATCTATTCATTCCTTATACACGAGAAAGAACTTTCAGGTTATTTTGGGCATTGTTTAACGTTAAGTCCGGACCAAATTTACATAAAGTCTTTCTTCACGGAAATTTCTAGATTCTACTTAGGAGAGATATTCCAGACTCTGGACATGTGCATGCGTAATAGTTATTTACACGTGTATTAAAAATAGAATTTACATAACGCGTCGCATAAGAATTTCAAAAGCTCGAACCTCCAGATTTTCACTTTCAACCTCCACTCTTATACCTGATCAAGTGGGTCTATGTGATTGTTTCACATATTGGATCTGACCTCTCTACCTCTCAGGCAAACTCCCAGGCCATAATATCGCAATGCACGACAAACTTCTCCACTTTTTTGCGGTTCGACTGATCTGAGTCTATCTGATGGTGCCCTGGGTCTTACCTCGCAAGCAGAATAGATATCACACCATCAAGTCACAATACCCTCGGGATGGAAGAAGGCGACTACACCTACGCGTTATACAAGAGTTTTGGGAAAATGTGTTGCACGAAAGCGAGTCGAGCGCCTTGCACGAATCGGCCATGTCCCTAGACGTACGTGTTCAGAAAGTCTACACATTATATGAACAATGTCGATCTCTGAACAAACTGCAGGAAGCCTTTGATCACGAGGATGATCCACTCGATCCTCTTCTTGAGGGCCTTGAACATGGGATCCTCCTCAGGACAGATTACTCCGACGAAGACGCTTGGCAATCGTTCTATGCAACACTTCAAGCCGCCGAACAGGAGCTCACCAATAGCTTTGAAAAGCCGGATTCAAATGACCCTGCGTCAACTACAGGAGCCCAAGTTGAAAATTCGGATTCTGATACAGAATCTTCGGATGGTGTGGCCTTAATCAAGATCGTAATCCCCACTCCGTCAGAAATGCCGCTTTTTCACAATATCTCTAACTTGACGGCACTTCGCCTCTTGAACGATATAGACATTCGTCCTGCACCTAATCTACAACAGGGACAAAGTCGCATAAAGCCTCCAAATCGTCTAATCGACCAAGGGACCTGGCAAGAAATCTATACAGGAATGACTATCTGGATCTATGATACTCAATCGAATACCGACCGTTGTGTCAGACTCGTTCGCCAAAAAGGTGACATCTACGGCACTGCAACGTATGTCGAGATATCTCAGTTAGGGATCCTGATACTTACACCTCTACCATCCAGCGGAGATAGTTGCCGCGTTCAAGGATCGCGTATCTATGACCTTCAGTTCAACATGTCTTTTCTTGGGATGAAAATCAACTTCGGGGGGCTGGATCGATGGGACTACGAGGAGAGGCGACGAAACCTCGAACAGGCTAATTCTATCGCATAGGCTTGACTGTTCTCGAATAGCAGATGCCTGAAGCTTGAATCTATAGAACGTACAAGTGTTCACAGCAATTTAATAAACAGCACAAGCTTTTTGATCATTTTTTTTGTGGCTATTGAGAAAACAGCAAAAGATAAGATGCTACAACGGCCAACCACCAACCCAACAACCAATTCTCTATGATGTAACAGTCCAGACACGGAGTTGGTTGTCGGTGAAGCCAGCGAAGAGAGTCTGGCCATCAGCAGACCAGGCAATCGAAACGCACTCAGGCTGCCTCGCCTCCTCACGAACATCGGTGTAAGCGGGTTTGAGCTCATCGACAATTGACCTGAAAGGTTGACATTAGCTTCACAAGTTATAAGAGATATTCAGAGACTGACTTGCTCTCAAGATCAAAGATCTTGACACAGCTGGCAGTAGCGGCGCACAGCCAGTAGCGGTTGGGGGAGAAGACGAGAGCATTGACAACATCGCCAGCTTCAAGAGAATAGAGGTGTTTGCCCTCATTGAGGTCCCAGAGCATGGTGATACCATCCTTTCCTCCAGAGGCAGCAAGAGAGCCATCAGGGGAAACGGAAACGGTGTTGATATACCCAGTATGGCCGTAGTGGTTGGTCTTGAGCTTGAACTTAGAAAGCTCCCAAACCTATAAAGCATGAGTACCGTATTAAGAGGTAAATAAAAAGCAATCAGAGATCTTGGTGGAAATGTGGTCTCATCGAGCAAATGCCCTCTGAAGTAGCAAATATAATTTTGGAAACATCATAAAAGAGGTGAAACAGGAAATGAAAGAACAAAATAGAAAAGGCTCACCTTGACAACCTTGTCCCAGCCGGAAGACACAATAACAGGGTTGGAGACGTTGGGGCTGAAGCGCACACAGGACACCCTGAGAACTCCACGTGAGTACATGTATAGATGCCCAAGTACGTGTTCACATACCACTCGGAGTGGCCATCATCCTTAATATCGTACTTGCACTCCCCCAATGTATTCCAAAGCTTGATGGTCTTGTCACGGGAACCAGAGACGATTTGCCTGTTATCAGCACTGAAGCTGACAGAGAGAACATCGGAAGTGTGGCCAACGAAGCGGCGAGTAGTCAAGCCGGTGTTGAGGTCCCAAAGACGAAGCGTGTGGTCCCACGAGGAAGAAAGAGCGAATTGACCATCAGAAGAGATGACAACGTCAGAAACGAAGTGGTTATGTCCGTGAAGGATTTTTTTGGGATAGCCATAGGTGTCGTCGTCGCGGGTCAATTGCCAGACAATAATTGTCTTGTCTGTCGTTCAGTGTGATTAGATACCTTAACGAGTCCAATAAATAGCCGGACGTCAAGTACCTCGCGAAGCGGTCAAAATCATGTCCGGGTTTTCTGAGGAGGTGGCGATGGCGGTGACCCATCCTTTGTGGCCCTCAAGGGATCCAAGGAAACGCAGCGATTCCGACATGGTGTTTTCTGGCTTTGCAGTCGACCGAGGCGAGTTTCCAACTTGGTGTAGCGTCACATCATCAGCCACTGTGACTAGACTGTATAGTTCTCGGCAAACCCCACTCCAGCAAAAAGAAAACTGCCCCGCCCAACCTTGGCACTATTGCTGCTCGCTGTTCCGCCTCGTCTTCAAGCCAGTCTCATCATCATTAGCAAGACAAGGTATGTAAGACTTCTGCTACTTTATTCCCTTCCGTGTGATGCATTTCGAAATATATTTGCTACTTCAGAGGGTACACACCCAATGAGACTACCTTTTCCACCAAGATCTCTGACGCCTTATACCTCTTTCCCTCTGGCCTTTGCGTTCTTGATACTGATGCATTTCTCGCTTTAGGTCTCTGGTTTTTGTAAAATTTGGGCTACGGCGGGATACCTGTGTTACATAAGCTCCGTACATTCCGGCTCGAGTCTTTATAATGTTATCTGTTTTTCTCCCAAGTTTCCTTTGAGCGCTTTGATTCAATGTCTATCTTGCGAGAGAGGATTCCTGTTATAAGCATGTCCTTCTTGTGTTCCAGAAGAACAATTATTCAACTTTTTTCAGTTGATACTGATCCTGGTGTTGATGACATTGTTGCCCTGTTCGTCCAGTAACCCCCAATGGATGATTATCGCCTGTTTTTGATTGTGCCAAGCTCACAGTTTACTCGCATTGGCCTCTCCTGAACTCGATATACTGGCGATCATCGTTTCCTATGGCAAGTTGTGGCCCTTGGAGTTGTAAATATCTAGACTTTGGCTGAATATCCATCCTTGTAGGAAATACTGATATGGATGCTTCTTTGTCAGTATACTGATCAAGAAAGGGTGATGGAACTAAAAACATCGACTGTAGGTTGAATGTATTCAAAACTTATCAAACTCTCGCCCGCCATATCAACGAAAATCCAGCCTACCACAATCAATTTCCCAATTTCTCATCAAGCCGAAAACCTATCTTAGCGAAAGGTAGTCATGGTCCTCTTGAAGGTGAACTACACAGTGCTCAATATTTCCATGGAAGGCAAGTATTAATCGACAATGACCTCTTTCTGACCTCAAGAACCCCAACAGAGATGGTCTAGGTGGAATTTCCGAACGGCATCCTGACCTGAATGTTACCCGTGAAATCCTGTCAGAGGATCACCCCCATCTTCGATTGACTGATGAGTCTGGCATCGATGTTACCCTGGAAATTCTTCGTTCTTACCCCCCGGGATCTATTACCTATATTGCGCTTGGGCCTCTCACAAATTTGGCGCATACGATAAAAAAGGATGGGAGACTTTTCCGGAATAATATTGGCCGAGTCGTGTGCATGGGTGGTGCTCTCGATGTTCCTGGAAATACAAGCCCTGTTGCAGAGTGTAAGCGGGTATTTCTTCAGTTATCTACCCTCGGCTAACCTTCGAATGATGAAAAGTTAATTTCTTTGCAGATCCGTATGCTGTTAAAGAACTGTTGTTATCTACAGACCCCCATTCAGGACTACCGCTTGATCGCTTTCTTTTGCTTCCGTTGGACATTACGACCTTGCATGTACTTCCCTTTCAGATTTACACCGAAGCAATAGATCCGTCTTTCGACAACACTGCTACCCCTTCGTTACCTTTGGGGAAGTCGCCGTTGGTCCATTTCACCAGCTCATTCTTCGAACGGACACGAGAGATAATGGTCAGCTTTGGAACGGACGGGATGGAACTTCATGACATCGTTGCTGTTTGGTGTGCCATAGAAAATCCGCCGGGTTGCGTATTATCTCCTGGTTGGAAAACAAGGTCGCGAATCTTTGATATAGAACGGTATCTTCAATCTTTTCGTCATCTGTATTATTTTTTTTCTTAAAATGATCCTTAGCACGGGTGAATTGACACGGGGAATGCTGGTAGTCGACAGACGTGAGGATAAATCTGCTTATTCGCCCGGAGCCAATCGCGCAGAAATCCAAGCCGAGTTGGAGAGAATCAATGCTACGCATGACATTCAGGCGTCCAGCGCGCTTTCTGCGCAGGTCGAAGCGAAGGAAGTTACGAAGACACGGCCTCTTGGAGGCGTCCTTTGTGTGACAGAGACTCCTGGTGCGGACGTGCTTTTGTCGTTTCTGTTCAAACGAGTCTGGGGTGTGGAAATAGCAACCTGATAAATCCTCTAGAACCAATTAGATACCCGTAAGTAAAAATCATGGACCCTTATTTGACCCTTATCCTATTTTGTCGAAGCCAATCAGGATATTTCAGTGTGACGATCCCGTTTGGAAAGAAGTTGACATGGACAGATACTTAGGCTTTATCTAGCCATGTGGCAATGATGGGATCTCGATTTGACTATAATCAAATTCATAATCAGAGGGATTTTGAATGTGGGAACCTGCTTCTCCATTTCTTGAGCAAATTCATGCCGATTGTCACTCAACCTCCTAGTATTACTGAAGCCTTTGTCTCCCATCACTCTCTTGACCTTCAACCACCATCAACCTCGTTCCCTCCTTCTACATGCGGCCCATCGTCCAGGATGACCAGGGGCCGTAAGAAAGATCTAACTATACCTCCAACTCGCGCTCTCGTTCAGCAAAGGGATTATCGCGCAAGACGAGCTCGCTATGTCTCTGACCTTGAGGAGCGTGTCCGTAAGGCAGAAGAGGAGAACGAGAAACTGCGGCATGAACTTGCTGCCGCGCGTTCTGGGCAAGCCGCAGCACCATCAACGTTGGATTTGCAAAGAGTGAGCTCATTTGCTCGCTTTTTTGGTCCATAAGCTCATTCGTTCTGCAGGCACATGCTTCTTCAGAGCTGATGCACAATCTTTCAAATACATCAGCTTCCCTTGCTCGCTTCCATCGGTTGGTCTTTCCCGAGCACCGTCATTCCTCCCAAGATAGTCACCTATCCGTGTCCGCCGGACCGTCTAGTTACTCTTTTTCCCAACCATCAACCAACACTATGAATATCCTTCGGACTGCTTCATTTCCATCACCCGCTCCATCGCCTCCTAATGTCTACACCATCATGGAGCAATCAACTAGTCGCATCACTGAATCGCCACGCAGAAAGCGCCTATATAGGGAGGATTCTCCCGAATCCGTTGTTAGTCCTCTTGAGGGACTTGACCGTCAAAGTGAAAGTAGGGCCTCTAGCCCGTGTTGTGGCGGCATTATGGACTGTCGCGAACTTATCGAACGTGTTGACAGTGGCGCAACTGATGATCTCGATCTGGCTCCGCCTCGCATACGCCAGCGTATGGATTCTCCCGACTCCTCGTACACTATGCGACATGACCTACGACGTTACTAGTATGTCTTCAGTCGTATGGCCGAAGAAATATTTGCTGATAGCTGGTTCAGGTTTACTTCCTTCTATCGACTGTACTTGAATTCTGCGCCTCGTGTAAATAGTATCAGTAGTTTTTTTAATATGGTTACCGATGACCTGTACAAGTGTCTAACGTGTCTCAACCTTGTTTTCCACAATGTTATCGAGCTTTCTCCACTGCAACCGTTTACCACAGAACAAAGCCACCCATGTTAGAGCGAGTAGTACTGGAACCTCAACCAAAGGCCCGATTGTCGCTGCAAGCGCCTGGTCGGAACTAACACCGTAAACGGCGATGGCTATCGCGATAGCCAATTCCTGCAGCGGTCAATTAATGTTAGTCAATGATCGGTATCGGGTAGAAATCACTCACGAAGTTATTGCTTCCTGCTGTGAAAGATTGCACTACAGCCATTTCATACCCGAAAGTAGTTCGTGAGCCAGTGTCTTTCCGCGTCAGATAGAAGATCATAGCAAAGGCCCCTGACCACATGATTACAAAATATAGAATCATGGGGACAAAGACCCGGAAGACTGAGCTAATATTCTCGACGATATGGTGGCCTTGATAAGCAAACATAATCAAGATAGTGTAGAGTAAGCCCAGAAGGGCAAGTGGTCCAAAGTAAGGTAGGAAGTGATTGTCAAGAAAACTCTTGCTCTTCAGATACCAGACGCTATACCGAGTAACAACGCCGGCTCCCAGGGGAATACCAAGATACTATAAGACAAAAGTGAACTGATGTACGTCACATTCCCAGAGAATAACTTACGATCAGAACTGATATAGCGACAGATCCATAAGACACGTCTGGCTGATGGGCTCCGCTAATGATGTTGATAAATAGAAGGGCATATGGGGAGTAGAAGATCATCTGCAACAATGAGTTGAGGATAACAAGAATGGCGCAATATTCTCTGTCGCCTCGCGCTAGCTGATTCCAAATCATCACCATTGCTATACATCGTGCGAGCCCAACCAAAATAACACCAGTTCGATAAGTTGGCAGATCTGGAAGTGTTGCCCATGCTACCCCTAGCATGACAAAAGGACCGATAATCCAGTTTAAAAAGAGAGATATTCCTATATGAATCCACAAGCGAGACGTCCTGAAGAATTTCGGAAGTTGCTCATATTGGACTTTTGTAAGTGTGGGCCACATCATGATGATGAGTCCGATGGCAATGGCTTTGAGAGACTAAGTGATGATAGGATGTAAATAGTAGTAGATATTAACTTACGGACAGAAACACTGTTGAAGCGGACAGTATCAAATGCTGCTTGGACACCAGGCACAAACTCGCCAATGAGGACCCCAACTATCATGACTAGAATGATGAGAGGAGAGAGAAGCTTGTCAAAAAGGCCAAGCTTCTTGAAAATTTCTAGAAGAAATTGAGTAAAGGTTGTGCTACTAGAGTCGAAAAATACAGGAACCTTGGGGTGCGTCACTGTTGCCAAGTACTGGGATGGAAGAAGGGCCTGCCTCTGCCTCACATGACTCTGGAGTCGGTGGTTTATGTTCTAGCTTTCCGTGAGTAGACATGGTTCAGTGCTATGAAGTACTAGGAAAGGCCGTCAGTGTTGTATTTTGATTTTAAATCGTTTTTGATTTTGATTTTGAATATCGTCAAATTCAATTTCACGTGACTATTGATACAAAGACGTATACAGTTATGAGTTACAGCAAAGAACGCTCACAGCAAAAAAGAACGATACAGTTTCGGGTCATCATGTCGATATAATCTCGTAAGGATGTCGTACAAGTTCATCATAAAGCTCTGAAGGAAGATCTCGGACAAGGGTAACCGCAATTCCAATGACAGGAAGTGCTTCAAGATCTGGGAAGGTGCGCAGAAGGCGCATTGGGCTAACCACGAGATCAGAACAAGATGATAACAGTTACTTGATCTTTCTAACCTGGAAGATTTCATAACATCATCTCTCATGAGCAACAATTGTGCAATGACACAAAGCACATTGAGATGGACACCAAAGGCCAGCAGGAAGTCCCAAAGCTGTAGCACCTGATTAAGCGGAGGTGTGCAAGCGCACAGCGTCAGTACAGCTGCAAGAAAATTATAATAAACACAAGAATGTCGTGGAAAGAAACTGAGACTCACATGGAAAAGCATATATCTCGGCAGACAGATTTTTAGATCGTAAATGTGCAAACAATTCAGGATCAACTATCTTCAAACATCGGTCCAATAGCTAGAAAGGAAAATGAGCATCTGAGAGATATTAGACATTCGAAATAGCAGAACCTTGAGACCACGATGGACTCCTTCTAATGTCGGCTGGACATAGAGGGGGCACGACTCTTCTATGAATTTTGAAAAACAGAAAAACGCCTCGAGTTCTGAAGGCATTGTATAAAGGAACGGGGCCGCAAGGACGTTCATTCCTTGGACGTAGGTAAATCCCAGTTGATGTGTCTCTTGCCTATCTGGGGTGATTCTATCAGCCCAAAATTTTCATGGATACAACCTAAATGTTGAGCAGACCATGGTTTCTCCATACAAAAGCATCCAGTAACCGCACGAGCATATCTTCACGAACGCGTTCTTTGAAGCCTCTATCAGTCGCCAAAGTTCTAACGGTACAGATTCGTGTAAATCCAGGAAAACTGTGAAGAAATCACTCTTATCTGACCGGAATGTATCGTTTCTAATCTTCTCTCGAACTTGACAAGGTCCACGCGAAACATACTCCATGAACGTGTCAGCAGAAATGTCTGACACGCGGAGAAGAATCTTCCATATTCGGGGTCGAAGAGTAGGGTCCTAGATGATGTTAACGTTCTTTTTTCCAACTCTGATAAAAGTGCGTACGATTTGTGAGGGGATGCCTTCGACAAGTATCATACGTCTCAGTTTCTTGGTGCCATCATCAACCTCGCCAGATGCTCGAGACCTGGAGGAGATCTTTGGTTGAGTTAGGATCTTATTGAACGAGCGTGCGGTTGCTTGGGCGGCCGCCTGGGCAGACGCCGTCGACATGAAGGGGTGACGACAAAAGGTATTTGTTGTTGTGTGTAATTGCGATCACGATCGACAATCGCCGCGTCGTTGGCTGAACCTGACTGAACTTGTTCATGGATGTTCCTCCTTATATTTCTTCTGGCGCAAGTAGCAGGGCTTATTACTCCTTGGTTCGTAAGGTCGAATATGCAGACTCCTCTCAGGCCGCGAATCAGTTCTTGTTAGATGAGGTCGAAGCAATTCGACATCACTTCACCGACCCAGCTCTTTCGTTGGTTCGCAACCCACTTTTAGAAGGCTAATCTCGGTAGGACTAAAGTTTTGCATAGGAAAAATGCAGGAAACATTTAATTACCCTTCTCTACTGCCACATGAATCTGTCGCACGGCTTCCTACCTTCAAAGACTTTTGACTTTGCCTTATCACATGCTGTCACTCTTGCTGAGGCAGGTCGAAGTATTAGTCAAAAAAGGATAGGTGACAATCCCTCATGCTTATACTTCCACCTTCCATTCATACAAGTGATCAGGCTATTTATTTTGTGCTGAAGTTATGCCTGCCGATCATGAAATGCAGTTGATGCTAGTCAACACTCTGCGCAAGGTACCCTAATTTCAGACGGCCGCCCAACCTCATACATCTCAACCTAATTTGAAGGATCTGGAACACGAAAATCCGCCCTATATTTGTCTTGCTTTGGAAAATATGATAGCATCTTCGAATGAAGACCTCATTCCCGCTATCCAAACACGTCTGTACGATCTATTGTCCCATGATTCGTCAGTGTGTTTTTTAACGTTCCCTTGATCCTTCCGTTGAGTATATCCCTTTCTTTTAACATACATACAGGCCGCACGTACGACGGCGTGCTCTCCTTGCGTATCGAACGTTGGGACCACCTCACCTCGATTTATTGTCAAGCATCGGACGTAAAGTTATTTCAAGGTGCAAAGACTCAGATCACCAGGTTGTCGGTGCTGCGTTGTCACTATGTGTCCGCATGACCCAGGTAAATCTTGTGAATCTCCTTCCTCGTGTAATGCTTTTAATTACCACCTTGACTTAGATCAGAAAGCCTGTTCCAAATGCGCGGGAGCTTGTGAATGAGCTTTTTGCTACGACGTTCACAAATTCTGCACTTTATAACTCAGGATTTATGTATACCCTCCTTTCTACATTGCTTGTCGTCGGGCAAGTTTGGTCACTTTTAATAACTTCATAGTGGAGCTAACTCAAAGACAGGCTATCTGAAGACAACGTTCCTATCCTTCTACGATTGATTCTCTCCTCTTCTAAAAGCCACGAGCGTGGTTCGTTTCCCTGACTCTTGCTGTTCGCTGCGACTCATGTCGAGACACAGGAATATTGAGGGGATCCTTTGCTCTGTTGGTGAATTTGGCGCCAGACCGCCTATTGTCTGCCGATCCCGAGTCTCCTGTTCATCACATCCGTTCCTTGCTTACATCCCGGCATCCAAATGATCTTTATTTATTCATATCATGCTTGGACTGTACCGACCCCATTCTATGGGCAGGAACATCTAATGATATACCTGCCGTCCTAGACGGATGGGAAGTCGAGCGGATTATGCAACTATTGGATTCATCAGATGCTTTAGTTCGTAAATTGGTACGATCTCATTTCCATATCCTTCATTTGTACAATGGGATATTCACGGTCAACTTGAAAGACAATTGGACTTTTGTACCGTGTGGATGCAGGCATTGTGTCAACTTACTATTCTCAGGCCGCTCAAAATATACCTTCGGGGCTATCCGTCAACGATTTGAACGAGCGAGCACTTCGGTTTCTTGAGATCATAACAATACAATGCGGTGAAGATGGTGAAGTCTATGCTCAAGAATTGAAAGACGTACTGTTACGGGTCGAGGGAGCCGCTCTCGATGGGCAACCTGTCTTGGAAGCGGTTGTTGATGCAGTGTTGACTTGCACAAAACATGGTGAGCGCCGGAAAACGTTGTCTCGTTGAAAGTCTCAATTGTTTCCAAGCTGGGATTAATTTTGGCATCAGATTTTCGACTACAATGTTGACTTTTCTCGTGGACTCTGAATCAAGGCTTTCCCAGACGATGATGGTGATGATTGCAGCGCTAGCCACTGAATTGTGTGGGAGATTATCTATACGACCACTAGACATTCTAGAAGGATTTGCATCCAGGCTTTCAAGCTACACATGTGAGTCACACTCTGCTTCATTCCGAGGGAATAAATGTCCTGACATGTAGATAGCATCTGTTAAAGACGCCTGCATACTCGCTATGCTACGTGTTGCTGCAGACTGTGACGATATTCCCTCATCAGTCATCACTGTTGTCACAGACCTCGGCCACCATTCCAAAAGGCACCTTCGTCAGGTAAAGGTTAAACTTTGAGGCATTACTTGTGACACTTACGGGATATCCAGCGTTGTGAACAATTTATATCCCTCGTGGCCAAGAAAGACGACCTCATGGAAATAGTAAAAACGGCCCGGTCTTCCTCTGCAAGTCTCCCTCCCCCTGCTGTGTTCGAGAATGTATAATGTAAAGGCTTCTTGTAGCTTCCCGATTTCTTGGCGGCACTCTCAGAGCCAAGTAAACAATCTAATTCTCCTGCCCCTCCCACAGCAAGCCAGATACTCTCAGTGAGCAAACTCAGGTATGACGCATATGAAGCTCCTATACCAGCGCCAAAATTGCGCAACCGGGACGTATCAAAGTCACCACATCTTACCGCGGATATTGAGTGGGATCAATTGTCTAATGGTGGCCGCGAGTCTCTGAATCAGGCTACCTCGCGGTTACATGTTTCGGAAGCTGATAGGCCGTTGACTGCCGGGGAGCTCACCCTGGCAGCCAGCCGA
This sequence comes from Termitomyces sp. K1Aa, assembly GCA_018221735.1. Lineage (NCBI taxonomy): Eukaryota > Fungi > Basidiomycota > Agaricomycetes > Agaricales > Lyophyllaceae > Termitomyces > Termitomyces sp. K1Aa. Next base: position 12,095 of record JABAJX010000095.1, read on the forward strand.
CACGAAGTAGATGTAGCTTCAAAGGTGAGAAAACTCCTTTCCCTCCTTGAGACTGATTCACTCTTCTACAGGATATCCCAAAGACGAAGGAGAGTTCTATAGAGGATGTGGTATGTCTCATTTGTCCCGCCCTTTGAAAGGCTTTGACGGGTTGCAGGCACACCGGGTAGACCTGATAAATTTAGATTCACCCTTCGTTTCAGAACCTCCGGAGAAGGACTTTAAGAGTCTGTGGAACTCAATGAAGGACAATGATGCACGGGGATGGTTTAACGGCTCTGTCGGTGACACGGTTGAGCGGATGCGAAGTCTGTTTCAGGCCCGCTTGACACTAGTTCCTGTGGATCTTTCACCATATCTAGGTGCGGGGTCCCGATATCAGTTAACAAGAGATGGATGCCTTACTGATACTTATCGATTCCAGGTGATTGGAAAGTGATTGTTTACGGGGAGGATGGTGAGCCGCAAGCGGCGTTGCGCCTGAGAGAGTCAGATGACAAGAGCTGTTTGTGGCGATTACGGTGTAGCGACAGAGAACTGTACGCCAAGATGAGGACACATCTAGAGTAGAGAGGTCAAATGATACAGGCGGTCCAAAAGCCATTGGTCCATGACAGTCGGATCACAGGCGTGGGAAGTCGACTTGTATGATAGAAAGCAGAATGGATAAGAAAATTTCCTTTATCATTGAGCTTTCCCAGCTTGGACCCTTTTCTCCAATCTATGGTTGTTATTCCCTCCTGGTATGTCGTCGCTGTCCATGTCCAATTCTCATTCCTCATTCTTTCTCCAGCCCTCTGAGACACAACATTACCACAATTCTCTTCGGACCCCTTGCATTCCTCCTCGTCGACACAGACCGTCCTCCTTAAAGCGTCCAGCGTTCTCATTTCGACGCAGTCCTCTTATCTATCTTTTTCTGATTATTCAATGGGATAAATTGCTCTTCTTCTCTCTCGGAAGGTTGGAACTTGCCCTCTTGACATAGACCATTAGACAATAGACTTTAACATCAACGACCGATTCGAACCCGCTCGCATCTGCACTCCACAACGATGAATGTCCTTAAGCATCCGTCCTTCTTTCGCCCTGCAAACCACTCTTCCTCAGCACCTCCTCTCAACAACCCCTCTCCACCTACTTCCCGCCCCAGCTCAAGCAATGGCTTCGAGCGTGCTGCTCGTCCTCTCAACAAGTTGTCGTTGAGTGGTTTCCGGCGCGCTTCGCCATCCCCGAGCGTGTTCATGAATAAAGTACCCACCACCATCGTCCAGGATGGATCCTATCTGGAATTACTCAATCTCAAGTTGAGCGAAGCGGTGTCCAAGGCACTCGCCCAACCTTCCGGTCCGGCAGCTGCCAATGAGCAGCTTTTTGGCAAGCGACCTATTCCAGCAGGTCGCGGGCATGCACTCGGCAGCTTCATTGCATCGTGAGCGTTACAGCTTCATTCATGTCGATCGTTCATTCATAACAAACTTCAGAGAACTCAAGGCTACTCGAGACTCGCCGCATTTACACAGAGCCATCATCCGCACTTTGCATCGCCCGCTGTCTGTTCTGTTGACAAATCTGTCTGCCCATCTAGTACCCCTTATCTCGTCTCCTGCCTTTCAGAATGCGCCTGCACCCTCAGTACAGTCACCCAACCCAAACCCCACGCAGTTACACGCCATTGCCATTGCTACATTTGTCGGAGAGCTACTCGAAACCTTCGACGAGTTTGAACTCGGGACAGATGTGGATGGACGCGGAGACGGTCTGAAGCCCATCCGTGAAGGCCTTGTCTCGTTGATCAGCAGGGTGGTTGGACCGATGATCAACGCGATCCGCAACGAGTTGATGCCACTTTTGGCCGCCCTTGAGCAGCCGAATCCGCTGCATGGAACCAAGACAACCCCTGGTATCAAAGGGTTACCGACATATCATCCCTCTATCATTGCGTTACAGACGGCAATGCCCGTATATCTTAGGGCTATCATGCGCTGCACCACGTCAGCTGCTTCTCAAGCAACACTTGCCACATTCCTTATCTCAATCGTGTGGCGAGGCTTGGTTGCTTTGGCTTATCGTCCATATGTGCCCGCTTCGCCTCCAGCCTCGCCGGGATTAGTGCCTGTCGCATTAAAGAGGAGCCGAGGAACAACTACTCCTCCCCTTACCCTTACGCCGCCCCCAGCGAGATTTAACATCAAACTGCCCCCCTCACGCCCTCCCTCTCCTACCCATTCTATCGCAGCCACAGCTGCAGCTGATGCTCGCGCCCTCTTCGATCTCCTATGCCTCCTTCCACGACCAATGGAAGACATGGAGTCTGCAAGGCTTGCACGGGAGGTTGTCGACGATGCTTTTGAGGGGCTTCAAGCACTACCGGATCTTCTAGACGCAGTTCATGCGGTGCCGGCCAAAATTGACTCCCAGGAGCGTTTGGATCAAGTAGCTCGGGAGCTTGAGATCCTCGCGACTAAGGTTCCGCTCCTAATTGCGCTACCCGTCGTCCTCCAGGCCCCCACAAATGCGACGAGCACCGTGGCTGTGAACAGCTTCATAGGTCTCTCGGCAGCCCAATATCGGACTGAGTGCTTGTCCGGTTTTGGACGGGCAGAAGAGTGCGCGACTACAGTCGCACGTCGGGTTCAGGACGTCCTGTTCGGCAACCCAGACGTCCATCCAGTGGTCTCCAGGTGGTTGGACATGGAAATGGTGGAAGTACTCTAGTCTTCCTGAATGATCCTATCGATAGACTTTGACTTCTCTTTGTTGGCTTTGTTTTCATCTTTTACCCGCTCTATGTATGTGCTTGTTGCTATCGTCCCCATTTCGAGTTCGTTCCATAAGTATTACCCGTGTCCCCCTGTATCTGATGCCTTGTCTCTATGTTCAATCAATGAGAGAAGCTACCTCGACATAATCGTTAGATGTATTGATATTCAAGACACTGCAACAACACTTCTGTACAACAGTTCCAGTATAGTCGGACACTGCAACAGCACTTCTGTACAATAGCTCCAGTATAGTCGGTGTCGTTACTTTGCCGAACAGCTGACGAGATGATACCTAATGACATTTTTGACTGATTGCTATACCTATGTATACCTGTTCCTTACAACACCTACTTATAAGCAGGGCTGAGTAGCGTGCTCATAGCATGGCTCCCAATGTGCTCTCGTGATACATGATACAAATGCATTCCGAGTATCTATGCACATGTGGCGTTAGAGGTCTGTCTTGCTTCTTGTCAAGCCAATTGAAACCACGTCTGCACCGATAAAACACGAAATGGGCGTTTCGTTCCTGAACAATAGCATATCGCAGCGACCATTAGAAAGAGTGATATGGTGATAATTGGGCTGGGTTACTGATTGGCTTTTCAAAAACTTCGGAAGCAGTGTTACAAGTGGTAAGTGGTATACACACTGCTCGATCAAGCATTGTTCCAAGAATAAAAGTACAAAATGAAAAGTAGTAAGCTACCAAGATGTATCTATAGCACTGATGAGCCTAAGTTCAAGAGAAATCGAAGATCGACGTACCTTTCCCTCGTTTCTCTTGCCTCACTCGTTCCATCAATCGCAGGGCATGTTTTTCCATAATGTCGACATAGGGCTTCAACGAGGTTCGTTCCCAATCTGAAGTGAAATAGCCGTGAGACATAGGCCGGTGTCAAACTAAGAGGTGGTACCAGAATGGTGTTCCACAGGCTCGCCCTCCGATCTGCGGAATGTGTCGAGTTCTTGTAATAGCTGGTTGACAGTGGGCACACTCTCTGGGTCAAAGTCCTCGATGCGTTCAGGGTCCACCGGGACACACACGCGCCCGGTCTTCGGATGGACACAGAATGGTGCTTTCAGCAAATGGTTTCTGTGTTTAGACACCTCAGCATCTATCCGTGGGTACGTATAGAACAGGATGATGTCTTCCATTGCAGCTTTTAGGTTACTCTATTCAATGTGTATAAGAGAATGTACAACAGGGGATGAAAATAACGGACCCTCTGTACAGATCCCTTCACATAACCCTTGACTTCTTGTTTGAAATCTTGCCACTTGTTCTCAGATGAGCGCTCTGGATCATTGGTCCACTTCGTGCGAAGGCGAGTTACTGTTTGTGAATCAGGAATCTGTTCCAGTAGTGTTTCGTAGCCTTCTTTAGACGTGAATAGATTCTGATCGCACAAGATCAGGTCAGTAAATGATTCATTGAGAATATCGACGGCAGTCCTGGACCGCGTGAGGCAGTGTTACAGGAATGATGGAGAATAACCACATACTGTAAGGCAGGGGGTAGCGATCGTGATCCTGAACGGACATTTAGCCTCTTGCTTGATTCCTGACCACCGTGTATCACTGTCATCCATCCAACTAAAGCTTTCCGTTGATCATCCGTCAACTCCATAGCTTCTTTGTCAGAGATCCACAGATGAATGCCACGTCGACCAGAATACACCCAGAGAAGGTCTTCATATCCAAATTGTTCGCGTATCGCAACATCGAGAACTTTCACTGCCAATGCGATGAAGACCCAGCAGCGCTTGCAAATGTCGGCACCGGAACAACATGTCCGAACAGGGTCATAATCAGTCATATCAATGTCGAACACTAGCTCGCGTTGTAGAGGACTAAACATCCCAGGCCGCGCTGTCTTTTTATCTCTTGGCTATGCTGCCTATATGAGAATATGATGTGAATAGCTGAATCGGAGACGTACTCGCAGAGAATAGACAGGCCCAACCTCAAACCGCGTCGGGTTCAAATTGCAAACTTGTTTCTTGAGATCCTCTACCGTACTAAAGCTATTGTAGCGGAGGTACACATCACCCGGCAGCGTGAACGCGAACTCGCGATTTGTGAAAAGACGCGTCGGAGCGTGTTCGTGGTTTAACCAATTGAAAATAGATTTGAAAGGATAGAGGCGGCGATAAAAAGCCAGCATGACCTCTAAGAAAGTCAACTCGGTTACTCGATGATACAAACTAGCGTACCAGGAGAAGTGTCAACTGCCATTCTGAAGCAATGAATGTGTTGAAACTTTCAAAAAGGTGAGAAGAGTTGAATGCTGAGTCACAACACGTGTTGTTACGCGACTGTCACAGTGACAAGGCTGTACAGCGATTTCGTCATCCGTAACACCATAAATTTTCGTAGTTTGAGGGACCGCCAATGGGAGCTCAACCATATGTCTTTTCCAAGATATTTTTGACGACTCGCTGACATTTCATTCGGGCTGAAGGCCGATATATGGAAAGATACATAAGTTCTAAACTAAGTTTGTCCGACTCGTCGATGATCCTTTTTTGTCGTCGTTGAACATGAACTCGGGTACGGCTCATTCTAACATATGTCGCAAGGACTCGGATATGTGTGGGCAGTTAGTCAGACAATCAAACGTTTCATGAATGGCAAGCTCTCGACTGGACCAAAGTATTTCTATAACGATCTTGAAGCGAAGGAAAAACCCCCTGCAGCTGGCATCCTGAGCTGGACCGTCCGGAAAATAGGAGATTTAAGGCAGAATTTTATCCAAATCTGAGTCCTCCGTTACTAAACCAGCAGAAGTAAGTGTACGATAACCTTTGGCATGACAATAAGGCCGAAGTACTACCATGTTGAGATTAAGACACTAGTAACCGATCTGCAATAACTATTGATTATAACCTTGAATGATGGGCATTATCATTAATTGATGGGGCGAGATCCTCATAAGGATTCAGTGATACTTACTTACAGCTAAGCTACCACTTTGACTATATCACCATGTATAGCAACCGTATCAGGCGAAGTCTTTTCTGATGCCCACTGTGTATGTACACTTGTTGCAGACGACACTGTCACCTGCCACTTTCCTGAATGCTTGTCAAGGCCCACCACCTGAAACTTCGTTGGGCTGTACACTGGCATTCGTCCCGTGAAGACCGCTACATCCCGTGCAAACCGTTAACGGTCTGTACGGCACCGTCTTTACGGGTACGTCCCATGCCCGTTCCGTCAGGCACTTCCAAATCCATTTGACGGTAAATTACAGGGAACGAACGGGATGAGGAACACCCCGGTATCGGTATACGGCCGTAACCCGTTGACCATTGTACGGGCTTTGAAGTTTGAGGTAACGTCAACTCGAATTAGTTTCGGTCCCTTGGCCCGTCAAAAGAATAATACTGTGTGATTTGATTCGACAGGTTGGTTTTAAGAACTTTTCGTCGTCAACGCGTCAACGATCAAAACGAGATTCGCCGAGCCACGCATAATTTGATGATGATGATGATTGATGATGATGTCACCCAAAGTTAGGGGTTTCGACCTCGAATACGCTGCCGCTACCTACTACTCTGTCAAAGCCCGAACTTTACCCCGTACTGCAAGCGACAAAGCCAAATACAATCTGATTCCATGATGCATGTGTTTCTACTGCAATCGAACTCGACTTACAGGTGTCAATTATCCATCAAACGGATGGTCTACAGCCCTATCATTTCGGCGCGTTGTCTGGTTTTGTAATGTTCAGTTTCACAATAAGTATCTCTATGACCATGTGGAAAACGTGGATTCTGGCCAGACACCCAAGGCTGATCAAGATATTTTGTGGTCGGATCATGACATTTTCTGCCATTCTGATCGTGTTTACGAAAATGTCACGACTGCCGACTCACGGATTGATAGTGACTCCATCTGAGCGGGTACGCCAACCGACTCGGATCTCCTCTCTCTTCTGGAACCCCTGGCGTTTTTGTAGAACACAGCGTAACTTGTCGCAGCCGAAATAATGGAACGAGCCGTTTGATTTTTTTATCCATTCACCCCGGTCACTCACTTGCATCCGCCTACCTCGAAATCTCATACTTCTATTTTGATTTCTCATGACACCTGTTAATTTCCTCCAAGGTATAAAGGACGACCGTCTTTGCTTGGCGATAACACGACACCTCGATCACTTCCACTCCTTGAGAGCGACATGGCTTTCCAATTCCTCCTTACTTTCTTGCTTTCCTTGAGTGCTATTCGTATCTCTCAAGGTGTGCAATGATGTGCCTCGAACCCTTCTTTGCTTGATTGCTAATGTCGTAATTTTCCAGCCGCCCAGACAAAGCGAGTGAAATGTCCTGACGGTGTCCACACTGCCACGAACGCTGCCTGCTGTGCATTGTATCCCGTCTTGAGCGATATCCAGGAGAAACTCTTCGATGGGGGCCAGTGTGGCGAAGAGGTATTAACACGTCTTCTAGCGAATCGACTGACCGTCCCTGATATCCTTGCTAGGTACACGAGTCCCTTAGGTTGACCTTCCATGATGCAATTGGTTACTCTAAGACAAAGGGGTGAGTACCGTAGTATTGAGGTCCTCCCTGACCTTGGCCTCATTCATACTGTGTAGTGGTGGTGGCGCGGATGGTTCAATCATCATATTTGACGACGTTGAACTTAGCCCAGCCTACCATGCCAATAATGGTCTCGATGACATCGTCGATGCACAAAAGCCATTCATTGCTAGGCACAACATCACCCCCGGTGACTTGTAAGCACACCTACTTTATCATAGATGCCGTCGTCTAAGCATATCAATAGCATTCAATTTGCCGGCGCTGTTGGTCTGAGTAATTGCCCGGGTGCACCCCAGCTCAAATTTTTCCTCGGACGCCCCAACGCCACAGCTCCCTCCCCCCTGGACTTGGTCCCTGAACCTTTCGGTATGAATCGCTCTTTCGACTTATCATCAGATGCTTACTTCCCCTTAGATAGTGTCACCAAGATTCTCTCCAGAATGGAAGATGCCGGACTTTCTCCAGACGATCTTATCGCTCTTCTTGCATCGTGAGAAAGCGTCTTCTGTCAGTTCCATCTGTATCTCAATCTTTCTTTGCAGCCATTCTGTCGCTGCATCCGACCATATAGTACCTAACGTAAGTTTCTTAAACGCCGCAATTCTGAACAGTCTCTTATGATGAAATTACAGCGCACAGGGTATGTCATCCAAATTTGTCTCAACTCTCAATGGTAACCTTTTGCTTTTTAAGAGTTCCTCTCGATTCTACACCTTCTCTTTTCGATACTCAAGTGTTCGTTGAAGTTCAGCTCCGTGGAACCCTCTTCCCTGGGTAAGTTATCCTGTCAGTCTGGTTTCCGAATTGACTGAATGACGATTTCGACAAACAGTCCCGGAGGTAATCAAGGAGAGGTCGAGTCAGCTGTCGCGGGAGAACTCCGTTTGCAATCAGACCATCTTGTAAGCGATACTCCAGTCAAATATATTCACAAGGACTAACCCATGTCACCTCTAGCTTGCCAGAGGTACCGTGTCCCTGAATGGCTAAAAATAACTATGAATCAACTGACGCCACAAACAGACTCTCGAACTTCCTGTCAATGGCAATCCTTTGCGGGTAAGCATCCTTGTCTATGGAAGAAACATCAGCTCACCCAGGCCATGTTATTAGATAACCAGAAGAAGATGCAAACTGATTTCGCTTCTGCCTTCTTGAAGATGGGGCTTCTTGGCCAAAACCAGAGGCACATGGTCGACTGCTCCGAAGTCTTGCCCACTCCCCCTAAGCTCAAGACTAAGCCCCATCTCCCGGCTGGTCAGAGCATGAACGACATCGAACAAGCTGTGAGCATTCTACATGTACCATAATACCGAAACAAGCATTGATATTCCATCACGTTTATAGTGCGCCACATCTCCATTCCCATCACTCACGGCCGACCATGGCCCAGCAACTTCTGTCCCTCCTGTGTATGCTTTCTTGTTTTTCTTGTCAAGTCATATTTCTCACTTCCATCCTCTAGCCCCCCATCTTAATTTAGAAACGTTTTGGGCCTTAAATGCTGTAATGACATAATTACTATCCGTTCTCTTAACTATTCGGTATACATGGCTTATCGCAAAGAGTAGCATCTTTTTTGCACTCTGGGAGTGTCGATAGCTCATTACTATATAAAATATACTATCTGGCTATTGTATAACAATCTGCTCGCTACTCTCGAGGACTACAGTATCGTGTCTGGTAATTAAACCTAAGCTCAACACTCTGGCTTGCTTGATAGTCACTCTGTGAACTTCTCTTCATGGGCCTTCTTTGTATTAGTATTCATGATGGGACCTCAGGAGTTTACAATATTCTAGTGACAATTGTTGACAGCGTGCTTCAATGTCCTCGAATATGAATGTCAACGTTTGATGAGATATCCCGTTTGAAGTTCGGAGGCTCGCAATATCGCATGGACCGCCATGATCTGAGCTTGAGACGCTCATGCAAAGTAACAGTTGTTTACTGGTCAAACTCTGGAAACACTGTTGCCTCAGGTGTCAGGCCTTCAGGCGTCAGGCGTAGTCTGGAGATTAACCATTGAAACACAGTAGATCCGGTAGACATATATGATACAGAGGTACGAAAGCATCAAGAGCACATATGGGTGTCCGAGGAACCGATTCAATTCTTCAAACCGAGAAATTTATCCAACAAGAGGAGCTCTCTCTTCATCAGCAAGAGCAACGGGGCCACCACGAACGCGATTGAAGAGTCCGAAAGTACCCTTAGCAACCCATATAAGAGCGAGAATGGAGAATGCAAGGGCACTCCAATGGACAAATGGAGATTTTGTTTGATGAGCAAAAATGGCCCACAAAGACCATGCAATCGCGATAGAAGCGGGGAGGTCACCTTCAGGGGTAGAGAAGGCATAAGTAGCGGCTGTAGCCTCGAGGAAAAAGCTGAGCCATTGGCATGAGTTCAGGGTCGAGAGTGTAGAAGCACTAGACGACTTACAGGGCGAGGAAAACAAAGACTTTAGTCCAGACGCCATCACGTTTGTCCAATGCATTTAGCCCAAAGGCCTCAAATGCACTGAGAACCACGAGAACGGTAGTCCAACCATGGTAGAGCGAGAATGGTAGGTGAATGAAAAGTTCGTCGGCAGTTTCCTGAGGCGAATGGTGCTTCTTGACGATGTAATAGATGTGCTAGATATGACGTCAGAGTGAAGGTACTTGAATGGAGAGGAAGATGACTTGCCGTAACGGCTGAGCTGACGAACAGAGCAAGCACAAATGCTGATCCAAAAGGTCAAGAGATGACCCCTCAGGGTTAGCCGACTGTATACGTACCAAGAATAAAGTGGTGGGTAGCCCAGAGATTAACATAGATGGAATTCAAGATAGCCAAAAGAGGGAAACGCCAGGAGATGCCGTCAATGATGACGCGCTTGCCAGAGGGGAAGAACTGGTAAATGACGGTGCCAAGGAGTAAGAGATGAATCAGGGTCCTGGGCAAGAGGTCAGAGGGTTAGGTGTGGAGATATAATGAAGCGTAAGTACCAGATGAGGAAGGCCCATGGTGCAGGGGTCAGGTAAGTCTCCTTTCCATGGTAGTAGACGCCTGCGGGGGCGGCAACGGTGTATATGTTTGAGCCTAAGAAAAGGAAGTAGGTGACGAGATTGACGATCTGTAGGGGATGAGCTAGAAATTATATTGCGTGGACTGCATACCTTGAGAAAGAAACCATCCATCCAAGAGTCGGCCATGGTGGTGGGAAAGAGATGCGAGGCAGGGGCGTGTTCACTGACTTATGTATCCGCAGCATTGCGTCACTGTCACGTGCACAGTTTATACCATGGTCCGATCCTGCATCGCCTGTGGAGGGACGAGCAGCGCTCCCACTAATTTCCTGCTCACATGCTTGTCCTGTGCAACCTCCTACCACCATCGCTGCCACTCGCCCGTTATTCCAGACCCTCTTCTCAGGGATCTCGTCCAGGCATCCACCGCTCTGGCGAAGGGGTTGGCTTCTGCGCGTGACGGAACAAAGACGTTGCAGAATTGGAAATGTGCCTCGTGCTCAGGACACTCCACTATCCCCAGCGCTCTATCACCTGCCCTGATCGATCTCACTATCAGCGACTCAGATACAGATGGAGACAGCCCGGCTAAGCTCCAGCAGGTTGAAGACAAGTCTGTAAAGCAAGCAGATATCAAGCCTGCTCACACAGAACGAGTTAAAGTTGAAGAAGTGCCGAGTAGTTTGAGTATTCCACACCGCAAGTCCAATATAGCACCCGCCTGGATACACAAGCAATATGCAGACTCTCAGGCTACTGATGCCTGGGACCGCCTGGCCAGTAAAAACCGATCTCGCCGTCCTAGAAAAGTAATCGAGCCAGCTGCGAAGTCCATCACGAGTCAGCCTTTCAGCTTCGTGGCTCCACTCTGGCTCGAGAGTCGGCGTTCCACACTCCCAATCTAGCTTAGCTCGCAACCGGTCAATTCCTAGAATGTCATTTTACCCATTCTCTCAGATTGTATCTCTAGGTAATTGGAATCTTCTTCGATCTTGATGCGAATAATATATCATCTAATATAATCCTAGCCTATGTACTCCCACCCTGTCAAAGCTCATCATCTGCACGCATCCTCCAAGTATCATCAAATGATTCGGACGAAGCACCGTATGCTCTCGTGGTGATTGGGTTGATTGTGCCTTCTAACTCTGCGAACGGGTCAGTTGTTGACAAGGCTCGAAGAGTTTGGAATCCACCTGCAGCCTTCTCCTCCAAATCCACCAAAGATGCCGTCTCTCCATTCTCTTCCACCCACTCTGTACCGTCCCTGACGACGTTAGTCAGTACTTTTCTATCGTGCTCGTCGAGTTTTCCCCCGAGTCCATCCTTGTCTGCAAGCTGCCCTCTCAGGCCATAGATATAGGAAGACAGACTGTTCAGCGCCTCCACCCGTTTACGGTAGACCTCGTCATCCGCGGCAAATTGCTCACTCTCCGCCACCATTCGCGCTATGTCCTCCTTACTGAGTCGTTCCCTATCGTTCGTGATTGTGATAGACTCTGTCTTCCCACTTTTGGCGTCATCAGATTCGGGAACGACAAATTTCTTGTATCACAACACTTACGTTCCCTTGTCGGAAGCAGTTATATGCATGATGCCATTGGCATCAATGTTGAAAGTTACTTCGATCTGCGGAACGCCTCTTGGCGCAGGAGCGATTCCAGATAATTCAAACTTGCTCAGAAGGGTGTTATGTTTTGTTTGTCCGCGCTCGCCTTCGTACACTTGGATTAGGACGGTTTGTTGATTGTCGGTTGAAGTTGAGAAGCTGTGGGAGGAGATTAGACATCGAAGGTATAAATCGAGAATAAACAAGCAAGTTTGACATACGTCTGACTTTTTTTGGTCGGTATGATCGTGTTCCGATTGATAATGGGTGTGAACACTCCGCCAGAGGTTTCGATTCCAAGTGTGAGGGGGTTAACGTCAATGAGGATAGGAGCCTTGCTGCCTCCGGCACCAGACAAGATTCCACCTTGGACGGCGGCGCCATAGGCGACAGCCTCGTCAGGATTGATGCCTTGAGAAGGTTTTTTCCCAAAATAGTCTGTGAGGAGTTCTTGCACTTTTGGAATCCTGGTCGACCCACCAACCAGAACAATCTGCAGAACCGTCAAAATGTTAAGAACAAAGGTTGAATGATCACTGACCTCGCCAATCGCATGTTTATCAACATTGGCGTCCTTAAGGACCTGCGCCACAGGCTTCAAAGTCCTGCGGAACAGATCCATATTGAGCTCCTCGAATTTTGCGCGTGTCAACGTTTCCATGAAGTCGTTACCGCCTTCAAAAGCCTCAATCTCGATACGCGCGCTCTGCTGCATCGATAATGTGCGCTTAGCACCTTCCACGGCCTTCTTCAGCTTCCCCATCGCACGTTGATTACGGCTCGCGTCCGTGCCCGTCTTAGTCTTGTATGACTGGACCAGATAGTTGATGACGCGGTTGTCGAAGTCTTCGCCGCCAAGATGCGTGTCACCAGCGGTCGCGAGGACCTCGAAGACGCCGTCCTCAATGGAGAGAAGGGATACGTCGAAGGTGCCTCCACCGAGGTCGTATACGAGGATCTTGGTTTCTGGTCCTTTTTGGTCGAGACCGTAGGCGAGGGCGGCTGCGGTGGGCTCGTTGAGTATACGAAGGACTGTCAAGCCGGCGATGGTTCCTGCGTCTTTGGTGGCTTGACGCTGAGCGTCATTGAAATCTATGGCCGACGATAAGTTCATCAACCGAGTAATGAGTGAGTTGGATCGCTTACATGCAGGGACAGTAATGACGGCATGAGTAACCTTATGTCCAAGGTACGCTTCGGCTGTTTCCTTCATCTTGGAAAGGACCATGGCGCTTATTTCTTCGGGGGACTACACTAGCAGTCAGGAATCCAGCTGGTGGCACATGTAAGCAATTACCCACAAAATCCTTGTTTTCACCCTTATACTTGACAGTGACGACAGGTTTGCTGTTCTTCTCTTTCACAGTGAATGGCCACTGTTCCATGTCGCGTTGAACATTTCCGTCGTCTATCTTCCGTCCTATGAGACGCTTGACATCGAATACCGTGTTTCGAGGGTTAGATTGGAAAGCGTGCTTGGCACTATCGCCCACTCTAAGGATCGTGGCGCTTCGTCAGTAATGTCCATGTAGGGAATCTCTGGACTAACAATCGTTCTTCGTCAGAGAAACTAACCCATGAGGGTGTTATCCGGTTTCCTTGGTCATTGGCAATAATTTCCACACGACCTTCCTTTTGTACACTGCGATATGATTTGAAAAAGTGCTGACAATGAAAAATAACAAGAGGACTTGCGCGACACAAGAATAACTTCATATGCCCAGTTTTTTTGTTAATATACTGATTTCAGGTGCAAGGGTAGAGAAACTTACGTGGTACCCAAATCTGCGAGAGTCGATAGGCCAGGGCTTGTATTACAGGTCCGAAGATGAACTCACCGATTCCAATCACTGTCCCATATTCAGGACGTGGTACATTTTCTTCGGCTTTAACAGCGACAGGACAGAGGCAGATCAAGGCAATGAACGCGAAAAAGACAAGAGACATCGAGGCGAGGACGCGCGTAGATTGCGTCCTCGAAGGACGGTGGTATGTCGGTCGTATGCGTGTCGAATATCTAGACATTCTTGTCGGATGAGACCCATATTTTCCTGAGGCAAACTGCTTTTATATTCGAAATCTATACAAATAGTGAAAAATGCCACGTTTCAAAAAGAAAAAAAGAAAGACATAGAAAGACTCAAGTGGCTGTTCCACTGGAGGGCAACGTGTCACGAACGTGGCGTCCCCAAGTGCGCATTTTCGCCAAGTAAATCTTGTCCATAGCCAAGCACATAGATATTAGCGTTGATATTTCGCTGATCCTTCTGGATTCCATGATGTCATGGAACTTGTCTCGCCACCAACACAGCGACTCGGAGCTTAGTACCAGAAAAATTCGAGACTCAGGCTATTATGAGATTTTTTTCGCCTACACACTGGCAAGCGTTAAGTTTATGAAAGGCACGCGGCGTCATTAGGATCGGAGGACGACCCGTATTAGTAGGCTCGCAGAGAAAACCACATCCAATTGAGGATTTCCAACTTCCAAGTCCACCACTTTTATAAGGACATTCACGATTTTCTTTCTGTTCATTCATCATCTTCTATCGACATACACTTTTGATTAGATACTCGACTTGAAAGTCTCAATTCCTAGCAAGTGAAAGGCGAAAACAACGAATTGTACATATGTACATAACAACTTTGAAGCTCTTTGAAGTCTGGAAGGGATTAAATAGGAACAAACAATGACCCCGTCGGTTGAACAAAAAGCAAAAGCCTATTTATGACACCCTTACACAATGCTTCACCATTGTCCCCTTCGGGAGTGACATACGAAAAAATTGGAACGATACAGAGAAGATTAGCATGGCCCCTGCACAAGGATGACACGCTTTCCCGGAGTGGTAGACCTACGGGTCTCAATATTTATTTTGTTTCATTGACTTGCATGTACACTACATAGATTGGTAGCATATCCAGTTTTCCACGGAGTCAAGTCACGGTTCCAAGTAGCCTACTTCCCTCATAACGACTGGTCAAAGTTAATCATTTCAATCCGTTTATCCAATCCTGGGTCG
>JABAJX010000096.1:0-15361 GCA_018221735.1 Termitomyces sp. K1Aa
CGACGTCGTGTACGGACCATAAGTCCCGTGTGCTCCGAGTCAGTATGCATGTAAATATAGTTGTGTGGTGCATCCGAACGACGACCGGTGGCACCATCAATGTATCTAGTGTTTCTGAGCGTACGCACATATCGAATTCCATCTCGAATATACCTTGGCCATCTCTTAAAATCAGGATTTCAGCATGTGTAGATGTATGGGGAAGAGCAATACTGACACCATAGACATTGCTTGTCAACCCATTCACATCGTCGGTATGCTTTCGTTCTTTATCGTATTTCTTAGCAACTTCCAAGAATTGAGAGGCCACAGGAGTATCTGGGCCATACGAGACCTTGATTGGTCCCGATTTCCCATGTATTTCAGGATCTGCATTGGCTTGGAATGTCTCAGCCTAGTGTTATGAGTGTAGATAGCCCAAAATACGTGTGAAAAGACCTGACTTTCTTTAGCAAAGGAATCAGATGCTTCGAACCCCAACCGGGATTCTGATGGACGTTCTCCCAATCGTCATAATCTGACGCCGCAGCACGGTTATACATAGCAACTGTCGAAGAAGGCATCACAATGTATTATTACAATATCATCGGGACAATAATAGAACGCACAATTGACGCTGGATCCTCCTCCGAGGCAACGTCCAGAAGACACCAGGACCTCACGACCTGCCAGAGCTGGGCTGGGTCTAGCCTTGTGGATTGTGAAGGTATCACCCGGGTTTACTACGTTGCGCAAGTAGCGTGCAGGCTGTATGTGGTCTGGCACATCCTTCGTCAAAGGACCCGCTTCCAAGATCTACCATCGGGACGCTAACGGTCAAACAATCGAGGTAGCATACTAAGCAGACAACGAACAAGTATCTTCAAATTTGGATCAGCCCAAGCCAACCTGCCCGCAGTTACGCATGCAGTGGCTCCTCCTGATAATAATGACTTCAAGAAGGAACCTTCTCTGAGCATTGATATGACTTACCACCTGCAAAGATAATGTCAAAGTGTTCGTCTGAAGAGGTCATTTAGTAGCTCCTTGGAAGGGTATGAAAGACAGATCAAACCGTGTGCTTCATAATTTATAGACAGGGATTAACTTGTCCCGTTAGCTCTGTCACCTCATCTAAATCCAGTGAAACACGTAAAGTCAAACGGTTCATAAATCGACTCAAGATAAAATTGAACCGCTAAGGATCCACTTCCCGCGTGGAGTTCGCTCCGCATTCCATCTTCCATGATCGTAGCTCAGGCAACAGAGATGAAGTGAAAACACCCACATTGCCTAGTACATAGAAAACTTGATACCCCGATAACGTTAAGCTTCACATCAAACCTTCTATGCTACAAAGTACGTATCGACAGGACCTGCTGACTAAATTCAATCAGCCAAAAGCAACTCTAAGAAACACTGAATTTTACATTTATGTAGATAAATCATAGCCTACGGCCTCGGTATCCGTTGCCTTTACATCTTCTGTAACTTCTAGTGTAGGAGGGGGTGAAGGCAAAGCGGTCGCTTTCCAACCACTCCTAAAAGACGCAACACCCGCGATCACACCGAAAACGCCAACCCAGACCTAAAATTTCACCTGTCAGCCAATCTGATGGTAAAAAAAGTCAAAGATGCCGACATCATTGTTGAATAGGCCTTTCTCCAAAGACCTATAACGCAGCATGGGTAATGCACGACTCAAATGTCAAAGTACTCTCACCAATGTAAAGTGAGGGGGAAATAAGCAAGATTGATGACCAAGTCTGTCCAGTAGGCATTCCATCTTTCCTGCAATTCCTTCTTTTCTGTGGAACTCAAACCTGTTCCCTTACCTTTGCGCAGATTGCGCTGTCTGGCCCGTAAGAGCATGAAGTCCTCTCGCAGATGAGCGAAGTGAAGGAACACGTAAAGAGCCCAGAAACGTGTTGACCATATGCTCAAACTGTCGGGATTGAGCGAAATTCGGCTCGAGGAGGTTGAGAGGAGTGATGAGATACTTGGTACCGTCGACGGTATGATGTCGTGATATAGAAGATAGGACAGGTGCTCAAGAGGGTAATATGCTAACATGGACCATCCTTGAAGACGTTCAATAGTAAGAAGGTTGCGCGTTGGAGGCGGCGTGCGCTCCAATGATATCAACCATTGGACAATAGGAAATAGCCCTAATTGGAAAAAAGAAAGCTTAATGGGGCCGTTATCAGATGGACTTGAACAAGAACGGACCCCACAACCTCCAAAGAGTGCGTGAATCACTTATGATACTTCCAATCTTGGCAAAGGAAGTAGCGACAGCGCTATCAGGAGTCTTGCGGAATCCCGCACGATGCTGAAGCCTTGCCCTCAGGCGAAGGAAGGGCACTACTAGTTTAATCGCGTATTGAATGACCTTGGGAAACACTTATTATATCGCCCAGAAGCTGAAAGAGTAACAAATGCACCATGAACATCTTACTAATATAGATGTGAGATGTCATGGGTAATAAGATTGGAGAAGAACTTACTCGCTACCACTCCATGTCGCGAGGTATCGCACGAGGTGGTCGAGGGTTTGGCTCGGCTGAAAAACACCGAACGAGCCCAGGACCACGTCATTGAGACGTGCCAAGGTGAGAGGTTTGGAGAGAGACATGTGGTGTAACGAGCTATGGGAGCCAGGCCCAAATTGAAGGTTGGGATGACAATGCTATCGGCCTGTTTGCGCCTGGCGACTGAAGCTTACACGCGGCCTCGTGATTTCCGAGAAAACAAATTCCGGCTTCTATGTACGACATTCATTGCAATTGGCAACCAAACAGATACCCAGTTATTTATATCTGATAACACCATCTGCTCCAGAGAAAATGTTCCTACATATGTACATAGTTGCCATGCATTCCAAGGTCCAACTCTATTATAATACATCATCCCACAGCCCACGAGGTCCGAACCTTGGCACACGCAACTGCCCAACTGGTCACATCAGACCAAGGTAAGTATCGGAATACGGTCCATTGACTTAACCTTTCTTAGAACTCTCCGAGTTGGCCGCATCAAACATTGCGAACACCCAACCGCATTCTACGCAACATCCGATGGTACTTGGGTGTTTTTGGAAAAATCGGAATCAGAAACATTGTATTCTTCATTAACGGCAGCAATAAAGTCAAGGAGCTTCGAAATGGAATGAATACACACATGCGATAGCGGCAAGGCACACTACTCACAAGTTGATGCCTTTGAGTCCCAAGACGTTTCCCATACTCGGTTTTCAGCCGATGTTGGATGAGAACTAGTTTGTCATGGAAATGTTGGATCGCTGATTGCGACTGCATCGGATCTCCCAGAGGAGCATAGAGTGGCCTGACAGCAGATGAACGAGACCTGAGTATGAAGAAAGGAGATGTGACGTACTGATTTGTGGTAGCACTGTATGCGGCACACCGTAGGATCCCTGTGTCCATTATTAGAACAGCTCCAAGCATAGTTCACGAGGCTTCTATGGACATACCGAAGGCACCAATGGCATCCAAACGATCCGCGTCCTGGACACAATGTAGTTCCACACACTTGTCATGCCATGAGGTCCACAGCCCCTCCTCTTTCAATTTTCTCTCAGTGCTCCATGAAACGTTGTCAATCACTTGTGCAATGAGTCTTCCCCGACCATCTTTGACAAGATCGATACCGTGTAGATTGGCCATAGACTCAAAAAACGGCAAGAAAAACTCGTATGGATCAGCGGCTTGTTCAGCAGAGACATACTTCTTATCAAGAACATCGTGCAAAAGAGCAGCTTCAATTGCCGGGCGAGTCGAGTCGTGATTCAGCCACGTACAGTATTCAAACAGAATGAAATACCCCACCAAGCTCGACGACAAGTAGATCTGGCCGCGTTGGCGCGTTCCTCGCTATTTTCAGAGCGGTCTTTCGTACACGCTGCACTGGGATGCCAAAACAACACGCCTTGAGATGGACAATATTTGACGCGTTCACCTGCGACGCGCTTACCATGATACGCATCGTGAGATGGGTCGTATCTAGCCATCGTCTCGATCATGATTTTTTCAGCCGCATTGATTATGGCTTGCTCTGAGGGGGTGAATGACATGAAAGGCAAGGCCGGTGCCCAAGGACGAGCTCGCCACGTTCAATGTTGGTAACGTGTATGTCACTAGCAAAGCCGGATTGGTCGGAGTTCGGATGTATCTCGGTCTCGATCACCATTGGTAACCACCATCTGACCTTGCAGCCATGTCATTTCGCTCTCTACTTGCTTTTGTCGCTCTTTTCTCGTGTCTTGTACTCGTTGTCTCCTCATTAGATATCGGGACGCGCAACCTTTTGAATGCAACAATAACAGTGAGTCGTCATCGTGTCCATGACACGTAGTATCGTGACTTATTTCTCTCCAGGAAGCCGAGGTCCATGAATGCGAAGCAATCAAGAATTTGTCGTCGTTGAAAGAAGCTGTTGAGGAGGGAGAATCACCACTCTTACGACAAGTGTTCGCGTGGCTCTTCCCCTTCGGGCCGGCATGGAACTCTATCTTAGGGACATTCTACATAAGCTCGTTGGTATTTTCCTCTCGCAACAGTAACAACTGATTGGTGTCTTTGAATCAGTATTCCCAATTTTATCCTCGCGTTTATACCTGCCGAGATCAATGCAGATACGCTCAATACGATGACGGCTTTCGCGGTACGAGAAACTTTGGCTGCTCGAAAAGGCGTGGTTCTAAGTTAGTTAATTGCAGACTGGAGGACTTATTTCGGATGTTTTCTTGCACCTGATTCCACATGCCTTTATGGGTGAACATCAAGGGTCTGGTGTCCACTTCATTATGGTGGAGGAGAAGCGTAATATACTTATTGGGTTTGGAGCCTGCCATCTTGTGTTCAGGAAACTTGCTTACGATGTGAGATAGCTTGGGCCTATTTGTTGGATTCGCGTCATTTTTCTTCATGGAAAAGACGTTGCGCGTCCTTGGCGGCGAGGAAGATGGCTCAGGACACTCCCATTCTCATTCGCATAGTGCCGAACAACCAACTTCCAAGGCCTCTGGAGCAGAGCATTCCGTCTCTCAGAATGGTCTGCGGTCACGCAAGTCGGAAAAGACAGATGAGATCTCTGCTTCTGAGCCTGCCACGACGAGCAACGGTCCGTCAAAACTCTCTGCCTACCTTAACTTGCTTGGGGATTTTGTACACAATATGTACGCAGCTATATTAAAATTCTGCTTCTACCTCTACTTACCGTAAAACGTACTGCAGTACCGATGGGTTGGCGTAAGTGGCTGGGAACCTGTGAAGCTCCTTGTAGCACACTCACTCTATTCACATAGCATGGCTGCGTCGTTTTACGCATCTCCCCTGATTGGAGCAACCACGACGCTTGCGTGTTTTGCACATGAAATACCTCATGAGATTGCCGATTATTCGATTCTCATCCGCAGCGGGTTCACCAAACAGCAGGCAATGCGATCGCAATTTCTGACAGCCATTGGTGCATTTGTGAGTCTTCTCTCGTGTGTTTGAAAAATGGATCAGACTCATCTATTTCAATAGGTTGGGTACGCATTTTGGCTTCCTACCTCTTGAGTGAATGTTTCATCCCTGCCCTACAATCAGGACGTTTATTGGCATTGCCGTCCATAATGCGACGGCCTCGGATGTGACGTCCGAGTCGACTAATTTTGCGGCTGGCGTGCGACAGGACGCCACGGGATTGCTGGGAACGACGGCCCAGTGGTCAGATCTAGTAAAACTTCTGATATCACCTTGTTGAAGGCATTGACCCCTTTTCGTAGGTTATCCCCTTCGTAGCGGGTGGTTTTCTCTATATCGGCGCCGTGGCGGTTCTACCGACGTAAGTATCCTGCCAGCGTGCTTACATCGTTTTGTCAAATTCCAATCAGTGATATTCTCTCATGAACTGATACTTTTCCCCCATCTAGGCTCCTTGCCGAGAGTAAAAGTGGCACGCAGGCCCTTCGTGAGGTGCGTTGAGTCTAGTGTCAATCACAGTGTCCCATAAACGGATTATCTATTTGGCAGTTCGGTGCGATGGCGTTCGGTGTTCTGTGCATGTTCTTGGTCGCGTGAGTGCCTACACACCACAAGTATATCGCTGGCTGATATTGGAGCAGCTGGAACGAGTAGATAGAGTAAACGTAGCTAATCATCATGTATTTATACTTGAAAGTGTTCGGAGGCGATTCATTGGAAAGTACCTGATCGCGGAGTTGTGATGAGGAGCAAGGGCGGCCGGACAAGCCGACGAACGTGCGTGGGCATGTGTTGGAGAGTATGTAATTGAGTTGTAGCTTCATTTTTTTTTCCGCCCCAGCGCGACTGTCTTGTGCGCCAGTCGCACTGCATTGTCTCAGCTCTGCTAAGACACTAGGTCCGACCACTTTCCGCCATCACCCCTACGTCTCTGCTCACTCCGATCCATACTTTCCTCCGCAAATTCCTTGCTTTTCCTCTTCCGCCCGTCAACTCCCTCTGCCACGCGTCTTTTCATCGTTCCACCCGTTTACATCCCAACTCACTCCTTATAATCCTCATGGGCACCAAAGGTCGCGCTACGCCACGTGTCGTGTGCTGTGCCATTCCAATTGCTAGAGCTGCCAAAAAAGTTCTCGTCGTCACCAGTCGCAAGAGACCCGAGAGCTGGGTGTGTGAGTAATCTTTTTCTCCGGTTCTTTCCTTGCCTTCACTCGACCTTGAACACCTATCACTGACGTGTCCTCCTATCCCGAACGCAACCCACTAAATGATTTCTTCATTTTAGTGCCCAAAGGTGGATGGGAACCGTCAGATGTGAAGTTGGAGGCTGCAGCCTCGCGAGAGGCCCTGGAAGAAGGTCCTACCCGTTCTCATCTTCGTCTCCTCATCTCCTGATGTCCTCCCCCGTTCCTGCCTCCCTTTCCGTGTAATCATCTGTTTTTTCAAACAGCGGGCGTCCGCGGGACCATTACTCGATTCGTTATAACAATACCGACACCATCGACGACCTATCACTTCTACGAGATGGATGTCGCCGGTCTAGATACAGACTGGCTCGAGAAACAAGAGCGCAGAAGAGAGTGGGTTGACTATGCCGAGGCATGCAAGCGCTTGGAGTGGAAGTCCGAGTTGTCACAAGGCCTCAAGCTTTCCTCTCTAGCGCCATCACGATCATATTAGATGCGTCGTTCTTCTTTTAGACACTCTGGTCGGCGCAAGTGCGTGTGTGTGCCGCATTCCAAACAAGACGCAAAATCGGACGTATTCGGCTCCTCCCACTACCCGTTATCTAGATGTTTGGTCCGCGCCTTCTTCACACTCATCCCATACACTACAGTCTCAACCTTACTATACCCATCGACTTCTTTTGCCTGAAATCGACCTCTAACACACTAAATTACCCTCCCCTCCCCCTGTTTGCATGGTTGGTTGGTTAAAATTGCCTCATGCCAGTCTTTAGAACCTCAACATCCTTCGCCCGTTCCCAACCCCACCATACGTATTCTGCATATACTATTACAACCCCCTAAGTGTAGTTATATAATACCATCCACTCTGTTGTTACTGGCAATTAGACAGACATGTTCTTCCTAATTCGTGGATTGACTGAGTGATGCGTAAATATATTATCTAACGGCCTTGAATTTGTGTACTGACAGTACTAGTTCGTTCTTTCGTTTGTACCAGTTAGACGTTTCACTAACGAATCTCTTAGCAGAAATTTTCAGGCTTAAATGCCGCTGTCAGGCTTATAACGAACCTGCCGTCACTGACAAACTCTGAAATTACTTCGCGCCAGCCACACAGGTCTAAGACAAATCCCCTCCGACTGTCCGACAATTAGGACTCTTCCTCGTCGCCTCTCGACCGTTCAGCGACTTCTTCACGTCACGATCTAGATGGACAAAGGGCTGTTCGGATGCAAAAACAACCTGTGGCGGTTTTAACCTTTGCCACGAACAGGCAGTTGGACGACTTTAAAAATCTATCCAGCATGACTTCTGCTCGGTGTTAATATTCTATGTACATGCAACAGGATTCTGATGTGCTGGTCCAGATGTCTCTTGTTCCCTTTTTGTCTATGTGATCCGCTCAACACCAGACTTCGCGACGTTCGTTGTAACGGGAACGGGGTGTGTCTACCGCCGATCTATGCTTGTAGAAGGATGCCACGAATCTCTCGTCTCGAGAAGCGCGGACGAAATCCTCAAATTCAATCTCGACACGTATGTTGAACCCAACTCAATCAACCGGGATGTTGTAATATCTTGAAAGGCTTGTTCAGGTCAACCTACATATCTCCACTGGCCATCTTCTCTTAAGGTCTGATTGGACAATGTTCAACGAGATATGGGCACATTTATGTGGACTCTCGCAAGGGTAAGCATCTGCGACAGGACCATTGACGGGATATGTCATTCAGGATCTGCCCTGTTAGTGTGAGATCGTGGGCTTTTTAGCACAGAAAACACTTCAAGAAATTTCATCTATTTTCCCCTAATTTCAACACCAATAGAAGCTGTGAAGGTAACATCAATCTTGAAAGCTTGACGTTTTTCAGTACTGTACTTACAAGGGCTGCAATGCGACTCGGACAACCTATTCGATCAAACCGCAAACTTTGCACGTGCAGAAAATATTAACATCATTTGACGCAAGATGCTTTTGACTCTTTCCGAATCCTTTTCTGCATTTGGACTTTTGCGTTTGGAATATATCATCGAATACCTCAAAAATAACTTACTTAGATATGTACTTGCAGTACAGAAGAGGTCGAAGTATTAATTGACACCTCGCCGTGACCCTTCTGATGTCAAAATCATGATAGTGAGTGCGACACTCAATGTGAGTTCACATGGCTAACGATCGCATCGCATCACCAGATCCAGCAGATTATAGTTGGCTTCGCCGATGACACGAACCATGGAAGTCTTACGTTGATAACGATCGCTCCCAATCTAAGTGGAGAGAAATCCCAGCGCTTATTAAGGAATTTGGGGAATCTACAAGTTCTTGAAACACGAAAAAAAAATTGGAAGCCACTGCGTGAGTTAAAGAAGGATAAATAAATTAGACGGTGATCCAGTGCAGGTGAGTCTGCCTCCGAGTCGACGACTACTTAAACCACGCCGCTTCGCGAAAAAGAGCCATCACACGCACTTATCCCCAAATGCTTGGAGAATGCTCATCCACTCTGCCTGTAGGGTCTATTCTGCAGCACAAAGACACATTCCTTGGTCAAGCTTCCATTGAAAGCTTGTCCTATCATCCTTCCCCCGAGGAAAACGCAGCTCATGCGAAAAACCTCGCCGCTACTGGCCGTCAATATTGGAAAACAAGAGGAAATCAAGGAGAGGCTATCTGGCCCCCTCACGTGTAGGTCAATTTGATATTTTTTTCTCAGCAATTTACTGAATCGTACTAGGGAAATAGCTCTCCTAGAAGGTAAAGCAACAGTTTGAAAGGCAAATATTTTGATTCACTCGCTACAGGCCTTGGTCGCTATCAAAAAGACACATGGAAGCCGATCCGGGACCATAGGTGCCCAATGAGGAATAAATTTATCAGCGAACACATTGAAAAAACCACTGGTGTATTTCGAACGCCGAGACAGATAAGTAGCCGTATCCAGCATCTAAGAGACACATGCCAGACGCAGTCCAGTATGACCTCTGAATTTTCTCTCCTTTTTTCCGAGACTGATAGTCAATGTTGTCTAGTTGTAGATTTGATAGCGCCCTCCAAGCCTGAGGGCATTCCCACTTCACCTTCACGAACCTCGAGGCGTACCCCTCTCGGTCGCCGAGGAAACCCGTATCCTCGCCTGTCGAAATCTCGCCGAACGACCCCGCACTCCCGTTCGCCCCGTGTTGCTAGTCCACCAGTATCGGAAATTAATGATTCCGCACTTAGCCCCGAGAACCAGATCGCGGAACCAGTGCCTATTAGACCGCAAGCGCCTCCACCCATTCTAACCGTGCCTTTATCGCATTTTTTGCCTGAGGCAAACCCGTACCGACTTCCTGACTCAAGGACGCCACAAAGGCCGACATGTAACAGTGATCTTGCGCCCCCTCAAGATGCGACTAGGCCATGCCGTTTGACTCTTCAGTATGATTCGCCAATGCTTCGCACCCTTACTCCATCTTTCAATGTCGATGTTTTGCTTGATAACACGGTATCCAGTATTCCACTTGTGCCGCTAGCTGGATTGGACGACTTGGAGCCCCTACAAATTTCCTTGGGTTCTCATGAAAATCAGCCCAATTCTCTTGGTTTAGATACTGTCGTCCAACTAGTCTCACCGTGCCCTCTCCATACTCGGACTGTGCTGTCCGTGTTTGTCAGCGGGCGCCAGACTTCGATTTACACAGAGGCCAAAACACTTTTATGTAATTCTAGTCCTATTTGGGGTACTGATTGGTTCTATACCTTCTCGCTTCTTTCTTCGGACTTCTGGGGCGCGTTGAACGATGCCGCCGGTAATTCAGTTGCTCACTCGCTCGTTCAGGCATTAATATATGTTTTCCTAGATCTTGAAGATTATACCATTCAGCAAACAATTGAGCCTCAGCCTCTACACCCACAAGCCTTAGCGGACGGATTAAGTTATCATAACACGGGAACAAAGAACGAGCCATCGAAAATTATAATATGCTACCGATTTCGTTCCACGAGGCCGCCATTTACTTCGCTTCGTTTCAGTGCTCAGACCCATCCTCTGGGGGAAAATTCAGTGCGTTCGTTATCAATTGGCTTTCGACCCTGATTAAATTCTAACCTCTTTTAGTCTGTCTGGCTCCCCCACTCAAATCTCGAATACCATCGATACTCCGACTCTTTCCATCAGAATACCTTTCCAATGTCGAGCC
This sequence comes from Termitomyces sp. K1Aa, assembly GCA_018221735.1. Taxonomy (NCBI): domain Eukaryota; kingdom Fungi; phylum Basidiomycota; class Agaricomycetes; order Agaricales; family Lyophyllaceae; genus Termitomyces; species Termitomyces sp. K1Aa. The sequence continues at coordinate 10,844 of JABAJX010000096.1, forward strand.
TTTTGATTACTCCATTCTCGTCAACGTTTGGTGGTGTTACTGAGTAGACTAAAAATTATTTCTTCGTGTATGATGGTCCAAATTGGAAAAAAAAACTTTGGAATCTAACGTTCCCATGACCGCATGCTGAAAGAATTATTGTCTCCGCGATAATTAACTACCGATAAGATCATCTGTTCATAGCTTCCTTCGCACCGAAAGCTTCCATCTCCGTCTTGATGTCTCCGCCATTCCTGGTGTTGGCTATCTCGGTCATGTTGAATTTTTGTAGGTCGTAATAATTTTGGACTACAGACATCCCACAAACGCTCTAATAAAATATATGTAGGTACCAAAAACACCGTGAAGGACTTTTCACATACCTTGAAAACCTCTACAAGAATGAATAATTCAGGATTTGTCAATTCGACGGTGTGGCCTTCAGGGACACATTGAGCAATATGTTGAACGAATTCTGGTCGAGATATGACAGAATGGTTCCGAACTCTCAATTCAATCTTGTACTAGGTATGATGAGATACGACTTCGAGTGGCGTGCATTTACCGTGCGCACTTACACTAAACTTCCTGCCCGGATGCTGAGAGAAAAAGGGTTCTAGTACTTTGCGGCACAATCCCTGTATTTCTGGCAAGTTTGCCCCGCACTGTGCAGACACAGGTACTAGCCGGTGGATACAACTGAAAAATATGAATGCTCTCATCATGAAGCGAAGGCACAGAGTGAACGGACCGAGATCGTACTACACCAGTAGCTTGTACATCTTTTACCAGCTTTACCACCACTTGGACGGGATCGACAGGTGGTCTACATGAAATGAAAACAACTACAGATTCCAGGTTCAGATTTCGCCACAAAGACGTAGATCCGAAGCTCACCGCAGGTCGTGTTTGTCTGGCAGTTGACTTCAGATGCACGATATGGCTTCTAATCAGAATGTCATGAGGCCGGGTTTCGACGCTTACCGAAACGGGGCTCTTGTTTGGGCTTCTTCAGGGCATTGACCTCATTGGCGATCTGTTGTTCGATGGGAATATCCTCGTCTTCATCATTGTCAGAATCTGAACCCGCATTTTCTCCTTGTGAATCGTCTATCGGCCAGAGTTCAGACGCAACCTGGAAACGATATCAGCCTAGATACGGGCGTCTGTGGCGAAGATACCAACTGAGTCGAATAGATCATAACACTCCGCCACGGTTTGCCGTTCTTTTCCTTTGACGCCTGCGACCCATGAAAAATTATTGAAAAAAAACTATTGGGCAACTAAGCCCTGGGATCTTACAGCTGACCCAAATCCCAGGTCCATCGATGTATCGTTTGGCCCAGATCGACGTGCCATCCTGTAAAGGGAAACATGAATGACATGATTTATGACTTGAAAGACTTCTTACCGAGCGATATTTCTTTTTTCTTTTGTCTGCAGAACCATGTGGCCGTCTTGAGTCGGTCATTTGAGTGTTTGATGTAAGAAAGATCAGATCACTATTGACATCATTTTCTACGTGACCAAGGTCACATGGTCTACGCCAATTTAATCGTCGCGTCGCGTAGTCAATGTCAGTCACTCTTTTAACCAGCCTCGTCGAGCAAGTTTCCTGCTCGATGTCTGCAATCCAACTTCAAGTTCATTGAATTGCGTATAATGTACTCAAAAAAGATTTTCAAATTGATGATGACTGATTTGGTTGTATAAGTCACCAACCCTGACACATGCCAGCGGGCGGTGTCAACTTGACTCCAAGTCAGGAAAATCAGCTCATGTCAAGATGGCCCTTCAAGATTAATCGCGATAGGGAACTTCTCCTGCGAGCTCGAGGTGCTGTACTGGCAGTGTATAGTACAGACTGCGTAATCTTCCTAGGAAACTGGGGCGAAAACTGGGGCGAGATAGCGGAAAAATTTAGACATAGGGCACTCGGTCCAAATCACTTCATGGTTTCTCCGCGGTCATTTCCTGAGCCTACGGATGTATGTATTTCTCATGAATGGATCGTAAGTGCTTCGAGTTCGGCGCTCAGCCTCTTTGATCGGCAATCTCAACCATGATACATATGGATGTAGGTGTTGTGTGTGTGTATGTATTCTTACTTTCCTTTATTCCCTCTTCCGACAAGCTGACTTTTGTCTCATGATCGACTTGGCTAATCGTTCCGCCAATGAAGGAAGCTCGCTCTTGCTCGACAGGGAATTGGAAATATACAAGTAGTGAAACTGCGGACATTGAGACGTATGGAGCGGTCCAGGTATATTTTTATCACAACCAACTCGACCAACGAGTCTGACAGAAGCGTTCCTATTGAGCGAATATCCAGTTTAACGCAATACATACTTACTATGCGGTCAGAGTCCCGTCCTGGATCTACTTCAAGGACCTACTTAATCCGAATTGAGTACAAAAATACTTCCTGTGGCGCTTGCCGCTGTCTCTGTTCCAATCAAAAAAGGCACGAATACGATGTGGGTATTAATTACCATTTATGTTGAACATAATCAGAAATTACATCCGTTATCTTGAACTTTCCAGATGCAAACTTCGAGGTACAGTACGTGTAGTGGACCCCTACATATCGGTGGCTTGGTCTGTGCCGGGGGTACAATTGAAAACTATTGAAGTGACCCGCTAGCGCTGAGTCATGCGGGAGTGTGCGTCCAAGAAGGATCAAAATGTCCCATCAACTGAATTGTCGATCCAGACGTCGGATGTCGTTTGGACTGATGATTATTTGGAAGATACGAAGCTTGTTCTCAATCTCCACTCACGCCACAACTAGTTTCACGACTAACTCAAACTGAAAAGATGAGGTGGATATGTATAGGGAAAAGCGGTGTAATTCCGGTGATGGAATAGCCGAGTTCCGGTACGATCAAAAATAAACTTCCGACAACTTTCCAGGAGACAAGTGTCCATAAGTAGACTCACCAGATGTAAAATGAGCATATGTAAAGACCATGAGATGTATTTTCCTTGATAATATCGTATAAGTACCGTTGAAAGTTTAAATCAACACAATTCGGAAGGGAAATAAAGATAGCACGTCCCAACTATACAGGTAGGACGAAAGAGGGGATAAGGCTGCTGGGTAGATGATTGTAGAAGTACAATATGAATGCCAAGATGAGAGGGGCTATGCTATGTTCAGTCCCAGAACGCGGATGCGTATCTCGAAATTTTGGAGTCCCGTGGGCCGACGTGGATCTTCGATGATCTCGAAAAGAGCGAATAAGGGAGAGGAATATATCGGATGGAGAAGGGCCTGCAGCGAGACGCGGGACAGATCATACACAAGCGCGTTCATGAACTGTCTTCGTCGTCGCCACAGGCGTTGCCTAATGACCCAGATCCGCCTTTCCATTCGCGCTCCCACAGAGGTGTCATATCATCATCGTTATTCTCTCCTAGCTCACCCCCCGAACTTGAGGAATACCTTAATGGAATAAGAGCTGGATGCCCGGGTGGTAGACTGCTTCTTGCCCGATGTAGGCGGGCAAGTAGCGCACGTCTTTCGTCGATAAGCTCGTTAATATAGTCTATAGCTAGAGAAAAGGAAGAAGGTTAAAAACGATGTGAGATTGCCGTGGGCAAGGAGGACAATGATGCTCACTCTTTGAGAGGACCACGTTCTCACTTCGCGGACCAGCTCTACCATCAATCTTCTCTTCCCCTTCCTTACCCTTCAAGACCGACTTTGCCTTGCGTTTTCCAGCCGCGTTGGACGTCTTGTTGGAGCCGTTGTCGTTAGCAGCTGCCAGAGCCTCCTCCTCTTCCCGAATGGCTTCCCGGAGAGCGGGCACGCATTCACATAGGGCCTCATATCCACGACGGATGTTTGCACGACGTTTCTGCTCCGATTGTATATGATTTGCCTTCTTTTGCGACGCAGTCAGTAAGGCAGGCTTTGATGGTGGCTGTGGAGGCTTCAAAGGCGGACTGATGGATCCAGTAGAACGTGAATGACGGCGTTGTTTTACTGCAGGTGGCGCTGGATACGGATGTGGATGCGATGGTCGCGTTCTGGTCGACTGCTTTCCGGATGATTGCGGGTAAAGCGGAAAAGGGGGCATTGAAGTCGGGGTTGGGGTGCGCGATGAGGAGTCTGAGTGCGGGGGATGTGGAAGGGCACCATGGGTGTAGTGAGAGGGAGACGGGTTGGACAGGTGGTTGTAGAGATGGTCGCCGTGGGCAAGAAAATTGGTGTCCAAGGACAAAAGATCCTTGGTGGCCTTTGCAAGAGCCTGCTTGTCGGATGGAACATTGGCCTCGATCCAGTCGTCGACGGTGGAGAGGAAGGAGAAGGCATGGGACTCTGCAGGAGTGAGGATGGAGGAGAACGGGGCCAACGACGCCGGAGACATGGAGTCCATTGCTCTCGACAGTGATGGTCCGGGGAAAGAAACAGGGCTTGCATGTGAATCCCGTCTTGCCAAATCGGGCCAGATCGTCTCCGCCAAGACACTTCCCTTTAGGGTCCTCTCTCCTAATCTTTCATGTGGGCTCCTCTTCCTTTATATCCCATCCCTC
>JABAJX010000096.1:15847-26869 GCA_018221735.1 Termitomyces sp. K1Aa
GATAGTGGATTTATCTTCCATTACAGCATCGAGGCATATGGCGCGCGAACTGCAAATGATGACAACGAAACGTATACCAAAAGCTCAAAAAGCTCCCGAAAATAAACTGTAGATGTAACGCACACGATGGTTTGATTGGCAACTTTGAATGTTAAGCTCCCGAAACGGCCGAAATTTGTCTCTCTCTCAAAAAAAATACGGAGATTCTCCTCTCACAGCTTGGTGTCCATGTTGTGGCGGTTCTGCACGCGTAACCTCGCTACCAGACGGCTGCACTAGGTTACGTTATACTGATGATGAGTAAATGCTCATTCGAAGCTGATCCTTCCCTCCTAGCATGTGTTGCTTTATTCTAAAGAAAGCAAACCAGCCTTCCTCATTCACGCTGCAACAGATTTTCGCGTTCTTCTCATCTGCCAACTTGCCGCGTTTGTATCAAGTTCCCATACGCCACAAACCCGTGTCCAGATGAGTCTATTTTATCTCTCTCTTGATGAAAGCAACCTTCCCTTTAGTCCCCCCAAAAATATGCTCTGTAGGACACCTTATTAGAGAACGCCACGAATTGTTCTTTATTAGTATTCCGAGCATCCTTCGCTATATTTCTCATTATTTAAACGGAGTTATCTACATCTCAGCCCGCATCAATAGCCTCCACAATGACCCTTCTATTGTACCACGTTCAACTCGAGACACAATTCCAGGATACCGACAACCCCTTTGAGTTCATATCTCTTGTCTCCAGCTGTATCCACGAGCTTTGAGGACATACCGAAACCTCTCGAACGTCATGCACTATGTACATAACAACTCGGCGAAGAAATCAACAGATGATGTATACAATCTATCACTCCCTTGACGCCGATGCAACCCGTCGGCAACACGGTTATCATACTTACTTTCTCCTCTCGATTGATTGCGGGATTGTGGAAGGTAGATAGAATCAAATGCCTACCCCCTCAAGGCCTTATGGATGATTATGATTATCGACTTCCTTCTCGGGCTCCCATTGTTTTTCTATCGTGGTACACTAGGCATATTGCTCCGATCTTGAGACTCCTGGATCACGTTCTAGAATCTAGTCTTCGTTCTATGGCACCTTAATTCTAGTACTCAGCAATTTGCAAACAGACATATTGTACACCGGGAAATACGCATCCCTTACTGATTGCTGATCATGTCTCAGGCTTCAGGAATTACAGGCAACATAAGATTTGGGTTGCCCTGTTATCGTCGGCGTCGGGTGCATGGACGAATTTAACTATTTTCATGCGAAACTGGAGCGTTTGAACAACTTGTCTCTTCTAATTTTCAGTTGCTCAACGGTAAATGCACACCACCGACTTCGGTCCCGACATAATCCGATAGAGCAGTTGACACCTCGATACTTATGCGGTGGCATGGGAACCCAGGTATGTCAACTTCGACAGCTGCCCAATGATCGCGGCCTTGCCAATATATGTAATGTCAACTTTTGACGTTTTTCAATATACCATTTATACCATTAAAAGTGACAACAATACACATAACAGCTCGACAGCTCTAATAGCAAATGAGAGTGAGAGTAGAACAAGATGATGATGTGCCACTCGGCAGGGCCCAAGAAACAATGGAAAAGTGAGGTAAGGTGGTGCGCGTGAATTAATACATACAGTCATTTGTCGAGTGGGTATGATGAAACAAGGCGCTGGCAAATAGAGGCAAGCGCAGCAGGAAACATGTGGAAGGAGGATCAGGAACGAGGGTTGGAATAGAAGGGAATCATTAAATTAGGGCAACAAAGCACCGCTGGTAAGGAATAGGGTATGAAACAAGGGGATATAGCCAGGGAAGAATCATTTGTTGTATTTTTTCCTGTACGGGTTCTGAGGTATGAGGTGAGGACCAGGTAACAAAGTCGTTTCAGACGAGTGCAGCGGATTGCAGATATCCTCTGAATATCGAATCGCGTACTGTAAGCATATATGATGAATCTTGGTATATTCGAGTGACGAAACGACAATTGACTAACCGTTTCCGATGATGCGTTGGGTAGCTTTTGTGTCCTGATCACGTAAAGCATTCATTCAAGTGCTCAAGTTGGCAGGGGAAATTGATCAAGACTTACAACGACGCTTGTGAAGTGGGTATAGAGCACACGGCGGTTCTCGTTGTTACGTCGATGAACCTGGAGGAAGTGAGCACGGAAGTACTGTACAACGGTTTCGTAATCGTTTGAGCGTTCCCCAAAAGACGTGATACTGATGACCGCATGAATTGGTATAGTGGTTACAAAACCAAAGAGAGAGTCTCACTATTTCCGGACTTTCTGGCCTGCCTCTAATTTAGCTTTCAAGAGATCTGTCTTGTCTAGAAAGAAAGGAATTAACATTAACGGATATTCGCGTTGATAAATCTTACTTACTGAGGAACAAGACCAGGTGGACACTCTTGAGCAGCGAATTGGAGCAGATCTGAGTGAACAATTGCAAAGAGTCATCGATCCGATTCGTCCTCGGGTCCTCTTCCAAGTACTGCGTAAAGGAGAGTGAGTTCAGTGCATGTGTCACTGTCAACAAGATGCCTGACAACCACGAGTGATAAAATGTCATGTACGATCCCTCACCTGATCAAAAGCGCTGACTGGCGCGACAAATATAATGGCATTGGCATCATCAAAGTACGGCACCCAAGAGTGACGCTGTCCACGTGCACCACCAACGTCGAACAAGTGCCAAGAAACAGCTTTTCCATGTATGTTCACATCGAAGATATGTTCGGCCACTCCCATGGTCTGTATACGCGCATGAAGGATGTCATCTTGCAGAGAGATCAATATATGCGCAAAAGATCGAGTGTATTTGACCCACCAGTGGTAGGAATGTACTCTGGAGCAGCCACTCGTGAAATGTGTCTCAAGAAGCTGCGATCATCCTGTCAGCGAAGTTTACGTTGAGGAATTCTTAGAGCTTACAATTCGGACCATTCATCCAACTTTAGTTTCCGTCGCGTAATCAAGCCCTTAACGGTAGGATGATCCCAGAGTTCCTTGATATCATCCTTGGTATTGGAAAGCATGCGCCCGACGTCCTGGACAAGAACATCCTGACCGGGGTCGTAGTAGAACTCGCGGGATTTTTTGTATTCTGTTTCCTGATTTGACCTTAGTCTCCCCAGGGCGTTCTCGATTGTTCGGGCCTGCCATCCACTGCGCACATAGACGCCGCCTTTGCCTGATCCAGAGAAGCTAAGGCCGCCACTTAGCCTGTCTGCAAGAGGAGCATCCGTAGCAATAAGGGTAGTCAGTCTGCGTCTCAAATTGCCAATCTGCTCTCTCGAAACAGTCACTTGACGGGTCGAGTTGACAGTACTAGCCGGAGAAGCCGACAGAGCGGAAGGTGCAGTAGATGCACTCATGAGTGATACGGAGGGAGAGGAATTTTGCGCATTGCCATTAGTATGATGCCTATTAGACGTGACGGAAGCATAATCCTCGAACAGTTCATCGTCTAGAGTGTCGTCCCAAGCCTCAAGAGTGGCAAGAATGTGTTTCAAGGAATGCACGACGTTAAAATATATCACAGTTTTCCAGGACGCTCGTTCTTGATCAATAGAATTAGGCTTGTACATGAGCTGAAATTGCTTTTGAAGGGTTGATTTGCCGCTCTCTGCTTGGCCAAGGAGAAGCAACTGGAAAAGCATGAGTATATGCGTCAGAAAATAACGCAGACAACGGGGAGACTATACCTTGACGTCGCCCCTATTCCGCTTCATCCTTTCGCGTTCCTGTCGAAGCTCCTCGTCTATCTGCTCGGAGACTCGTTTTGCCTCTGCCTCTGCAGCGAGACGCGCACGACGCTGGATGTCGGTCTCTGTGCTCGAAGGACGCATTGCGGTGGCAAGGGGGTCATCCTGGCTGTACAGCGACGGTGTACGCATTTGTCCTTGGATAGTCGTAGTGGAGGCAGAGTGATGGAGAGTCAAAATCAATCAGGGCTGCCCAGCAATATGAGCAAATGCCTCACACCCGTCACATCACGTCACAACCAATGGTGCTTGTCTCCTCATCTTGTCCCCATGCCATACTGACTATTTTCGCAGTCAGTGACACTTCATACCACTCACGGTGAACTCAAGGTAAGACGCCCATATCTATTGATTGACAGCAGTTGACATCCACAGATTGAAGTTTTCTGTGAGGCAGTGCCAAAGGCTGCAGAGGTGCCGTCTATCTTCCTGGGTCCATGGCTCCTTTTCACCTTGTTATATATAGAACTTTCTTGCCCTCTGTGCTTCCAATTACTATGATGGATGCATATTTCACCGCAACATCAAAGGTTTCATGGTCCAGACAGGAGACCCAACGGGCCAGGGGAAAGGCGGACAAAGTCTTTGGGGCAAACCTTTTCCAGACGAAATTCGGTCGACTCTGAAAGTATGCAAGCCCATCATTACGATAATGCATCTGATATATCTGGCTTAGTTTAATGCGCGCGGCGTCGTGGCAATGGCGAACTCTGGACCGGACACCAACAAGTCCCAGTTCTTCGTCACGTACTCAAAGCAGCCCCATCTTGACGGAAAGTATACAATCTTTGGAAAGGTCATTGATGGTGCCGACTCGACTCTCGATGCTTTGGAAAAAGTGCCAGTGACGAATAAGAATAGACCCCTCGAAGAGATCAAATTGACACATGTGCGGCCTTGTTATCAGCGCTTCACGATTTACTGACCTCCACTTCAGATCACAATTCATGCGAATCCAATCGCAGACGCAATACTCGCCTCGCAACGATGATCTGGACATGATCTACATAAAGCTACATTCTGTCAGCGATAAAGACTTTCCAACCATGCCAAATTTGGACTGCTTCGACAAGGGTCACAACTCGGCCCAGTGTTCTTCAAAGTGAAGAGCCAGTGATTGGTGTCCCGTAACACCGTTATCAATTTGCCTTCATACTCTCCATGTCATCGACGTTCACGGATTGTAGTCTCTAACAGTATCGTGATTATGGAGAGGTTGGGATGTTCGTAGAATACATGTGTTCGTAGTGAGGTCTTGACTCTGGGTCACCGCTTGATTAGCCCAATCAATTCCTTCTGGAGATCTCTTTGCCGCCGCGCTTTTTCAAGATCATCGACGCTACGCAGATCATACACAATATCACGAGTTTTCCCAAAATAGACCTGTTGGATGACGCGTTATATATGACTTGAAGGTGCTACGTTTGCAAACTCACCTCTTGCAGCATATTTCGCATTTTAATTTCCATTTCTTCTATCATTTTCCCGACATTCGGGATGTGGGATGAACTATCTTGTAATGCCCAATCTTGCTCAGTCTGAAATGATGAGATCGATACTCATTCGGACTGATATAATATGACTTACCTGTCGTGTCAGACTACCACTCAGGCTCATTTCACCATCTTTTTTCCAGCCTTCTGAGCTCTTAAAGTCTCTCTTTATTTCCTTCTCGGCCGCTGTAGAGTCGTCAGGTCCTTTCCGTGCACCAAGTTGGAGCAGGATGGTTGAGGTAAGCTTGTAGTGAGCCTGTCGCCCTCGTTCAGCAGTCTCGAAAACGTGTATCGAATCCCATGATCCGGAAGGTTCAAAAGGTGTAGACGGAGTCATAGCTGTAGACGGAGAGCGGCGAGTCTCGACAGAGTTCAACTTGTGTGGTTTTCAACAATACGCACTCTTCTTCAACAGAACGACACCGGCAAAGCTTCCATCTTCAAGCTCCCATAAATAGACGGACGATACTCCTCCTTCGTAATACCTATGGCAAGATAAGTTGCTTTCCTGCTACCAAGCAAGAGAGAAATGCATACATCTCCCTATAGGTGTCGAAAGCTTCATTAGCCGCGATTTCGAGTTTGCGAAGCTTCGGAGTTGGTACAGTCCCATCTTCTAGTGGAGGATCATATTCATTTGACCACGGAGACCTAGGTGGTCAATGAGAACGTCCCCACTCAAGGTTTGTAGACTCTGTAGGGCCTGTACCTGTAGCTGTCTCCATCACGATTGTAATCACAAGCAAGATAGTCTCTTCCGGTAGCACGATCCGTCTTTATTTGAAGAGGCTGATCAACGCTGCCCAGGAGATCGTCGGCGTAATCTGGAGCGATACTGATGAGTGCCGACACGTTCTCCTCGGTTCGAGTTGGAGGCAATCGCCTCATAAGATCTAGCATAGAATCCACAACGTCTGCCATGGCTGTCGTTCACAAACCTTTGTTGAAGATGTGCCCGGTTGCGATAGTGTGCTAACCTAATTTGTTGGTTTACCGTTTCACAATCTGAGCTCGACGCGTTCCGCATCCGATGCCATAACAAGGACAAACAACACTTTGTCCTTCTCCCTGACGGCTTATGGGTAACGACATCTTGCTGAGTCCAGACTCTGCCCAGATGAAAGGTTTTCGTCTGTCATAAATACACACAGCAAAAGTACTATCCCTCGTTTCAAAGATTGCGAATAAGTCTAGATGCAAGGTTATCATTCCGTGTCCAAATCCCAACTTTGAAATCGTCAAACTCCTTCTTTGTGCGTCGCCAACCACGATGCAACATTAATTCAACAGCATCTCTCAATAGTGGATTGGATCCGAAAGTCGTGTTCACAAGAGGCATAGGAGCATTTAAAAAGAATGATGCGTCCCCAGTGCGAAGCGCCTTCAAAGCCGCTATCTCTCGCATTGCCGCTGGACGGGATACTGTAGCCCTGCGGTCGTCTGCATACACGTATGCATGTCGTATGCTCTCAGTTACGAGGATCGGAACCTGAGTGACGGGGGGTGTTTAGAATCACTGCAATTGGCCTACATGACTAGGAAAGCTTACATTGCACTCTAGGGCCATAGCAAAGGTCGAGCTTGCTTGAGCACGCACATATCCTCCGTCTCCTGCGAAAGCTGGAACACAGATATCCATTTGGCTCATAAGATCATAGAATTCTAAGTTCACAGGTAATACTGTGATCAATGATGACGAGGGTCGAGACTGATGACTTGCCTGGATAGGTCAAATCTGTCCTAACTTGCACTACGTTTCTCAGCTGAACAGGAATATCGAGATATCCGGAGCCTAGTATGAACAGCTGGAATGGCGGGGTTGAAAGGCTGGTATCTGCGACAAATGATTCGTGATCACCAAGGGGTTGATAGCCCCAGGCACTAGGATCCTCTACACAATAAGAATTGCCAAAACTTGTGAATGAGCAGGAGACGTGCACGGACCGTGTAGGGAATCGTTCAGTTCACGAAAAACATTCAGATAGTCGCGACGATCCACGGAAAAGCTCCCTTGAATGACTGCTTTAGAAAGAGGTCCCGAAGCTGGACGGTCTGCAAGGTTATGCAAAGGAAGGATAGGCACATGGACATCAATTGGGATATATTCATATCCTGCTGACGAGATGACTGGGTCCGGGCTTTCAGAAAGCTTGTTGAAAGATTCACGGAATGATTGCGCCACACTGCCAAAACTCGTGAAATGCAAATCTCTCGGCCCCCTGTCGAGGGACTCACTGTTCGCCTATAGTGACAATCCGTATTGCACGACGTCGTGACCACTCAGTGATCGATGGCTGCCATGTAGTGTCCTGTCAAAGCGGTTGAAGTTACGTTCGGTTTCATAAAAGTCGTTGCTTGCCATGACATTGTGAACGATGCAAACTAGTGTGAACTTGCGATTCGGAGGTCTTTCGTCCCATGTTGACAAAAGATCCTTGGACCTTTCCTCGCGAAGACTTAGGGTGTTGTGAGTGAGGATAGCAAATTTACATCAGACAGTGAATTTACTCAAACTCGCATGTCCCCAAAATGACTACACCAATACTATCTTCGTCTGAACCATTTCGAAGGGCTGGTAATAGCTCATCGACTTGTCGGTATCCGTGTCGATAGAGGCCCAGATCGTCCACCACCTTCTGAAAGTCCCAGAAGAACGGTACATCGGCGTAAACTTCGACACTATCTGTCGAGGTTCTGTTCATCGCTCGCGCCATTGACCATGCCACAGTCATGTAGACATCATAATGGAAACCAAATACAGACGCTATGGCAACTCGTTGTCGTATCTGTGGAATTGAGTACTGCATGTCCAGGGCTATCTCGTCTTCATCTTGCCTGAGTCTGAGCGCCGTGGTGTAATTGTACAGAAAATAGAGGAAAGTGCAGATAAAGAAAATAGAGACGGTCAAGAAGCCTCGAAAAGAAAGAAACATTATTAAGAGACCAGTGTCGCCTGCTTCAGTTAATTCTCCTCAAGGTGTGGGTAGGGGGATATGATGGTAAATGGGAACGCGCCAAAGGTAGACGTTCTTCATTTTCCTTTAAGAATGTCTGACTTACGGGCCGTTTCGTAACAATGTTCTTGACTGGTGGAGGCGGCAAATTGTCGGCAAATGAAGATTTCCATTTCTCATCAGACTCCGATTAGCGCCACGCTTTGTCAGGGTAGATTTGATTGATTCGACATATCACGGGCCATACGTACATATGTAGGAAGATATGCGAAAGTCGCCAATCACTCATCCTCATCGTCTTCTTCATCCTCAGCTTCTTCAAGCCACTAGAACAACCCACTGAGTCAACGGTTTCCACACCATCAAGATTTGAGCTCACTTTTAAAAAAGGCTCGCTGGCTTTGCGAACTTTCTTGCTGGTCTCTTTATCAACGTACTTCTTACTGACGTGAGTACCCCATTGAACGACAACTTCTTCATCGAGGATGTCCATCTGATAGAGGGCCATGAGAATTTTTGGGACTGTGGGTACAAGATCCTGGTGGAGAATTCCGATAAAGCGTTCAAGCCCACCGAGGAGAGCTTTCTGATGCTTTTCGGTCGTGACCAACTGAGTTCATGAGGGCATTAGGCGCAAACGAAAGTTGAAGTGATGATATACGTACCTTGACCAGAAGAGGTCCATACTTGGTTATCTCAGCAACTATGGCCTCGGTGAACAAAGCTTGAACGAGGACTAGGACGGTCCTATGCTTCTTCTCGATACCAAATTCCTCCGCTTTCTTGAAAATTGCGACAGAGAATGCTTTCTGGTCTTCTTGCGTGTCTCTAGTATCTTCAACCCATTTTCCAAGGATAGCATATGGGCTGTTGGCATCGTCATCACTACCTTCATCGTCACCTCCCATACTGACTGAGGCCATGGCTCCTTCAAGAGCCTTGACGCGTTGCTTGACAGCCTCAGGCGATGTATCCGCAGACCAATCCTCATTAGCCAGTGCTGCGTCGTCATTCAATCCCGCAGCCTCAGCCTTGATTTTTTTCGTCAGCTCGTCATCACTTTCAGCGCCATCTGCGTTCTGTCCGGCGTCTTCGTCATTGCCACCGGCACCTCCACCACCGACGCCACCAGCAGCGTCACCTGTGTTTTTGTTCTTTCCCCTTTTGATCTTGACAGGAGGATTTTTCAAGATGAACGTGGTGAGCTTGTGTCGCATGTCGATGTCGGTTCGTTCTCCACAGGCCTTACAATCTCGGATAATATTCTCGTTCCTACCATTCTTGATGATGACAAGCTCAGTCTCCGGGTTCTTGCAAGACTTGCAGAGAACAAATTTGTCGATGAAGCCGTCAAGAAGCTCACGAAGACGTTCTGCGTTGTGGGCACCGTTGACGATGTAACGTTCATTTTTCTCGTCGAAAGATGTCTGAGCTCCGAGTTCACAACCGAAAAATTTGGTGGTATAGGTAGGAGGGCGACTGAGAGCCCTGGCGACATCAGCCATATTAGGAATGACTGTCTTGATGCCATTTCCTTTGCCTTCAATCTTTGTCAGGAGAATGGGCATACTGTTGAAGATAATGAGTCAGCGATGGGAGTCGCTGGTCAACTTTGCGTGAACTCACCGGTAGCGGTAAAATTTATCATCGACATCGCGACGGATGTTTACGACTCCAGAAGCCATGCTGGGCAGAAAAAAAGTTCAACGCTTCAATGAAAAAATGGAATGAGAATCGAGTGTGGTACAGTCTCTGTCGCAGTGACTTACAAGACTAACAGGTGAATAGAAAGGTATTTTGTGCTTTGGTATAGCAATTGGAGGTCGAAGCATGAATCCTCTGCCTGGACAGAAGATGCGGTACGTATTGTTTGGGGATTGGGTAGACGAAATGGTGGAAGCTGCACTTCAAATTTGAGGAATGAGAATTGTCAGGCGAGGGTGGTGGTTTGCTTACAACGTTTCTGCGCACGTTTGCACGGCATGCACGGCTAAGTCCGGTATTCAACACGTGACATTTCTACGTCATCTTCCGACAATCTATAGCTATCGATATCTATCGGCTGATAGAGACTTTTATGAGGAAAATCCTTGTAATAATCTCTAGCAGACTTATGCTTTGGCAACAAAAAAATCGTCTGAAGTATCCCAAGACACCTCCACTAAGTTGTAATCTAATATAAACGTAAATTCGTCGAGAGCATGAGAAGACGCAATAAGAGGCCATGATAGAAAGAGCCTCCTTTACTTCTTCTTTTTCTTCTTCTTGTTGCCGGCCCCCTTCTTTCCTCCACCTCCACCACCACCTCCTCCTGTCGTCTTCTTTTCCTCCTCCTCTTTCTCTTCGTTCTCTCCGTTCTCTTCTGCGCCCGGGGTGACAGGGTCGGAGGGAGTTTCAGGTTCTGCCGTTCCCTCAACAGCTGAATCCAACGGAGTATCCACAGCTTTAGGTGTCGGTTGAGGTGTGGGCTGTTTTTCCCCGACGTCGGTTTTTAATTCAGACTCGTCGGGTTTGGGAGTTGGGACCTTCTCTGTTTCTGTAGCCGTTGAAGTAACTGCTGGGTTGTCATCCGTCTTCGTCTCATCGGCAGCAGGGGATTCTGGCTTAGTGGTGTCTGCAAAGACAGTATCAACCGCTGGCTTAGGTTCTTGAGATTCCTCCTTGGGCTCCTCCTTGGATGCCTCCGGCTCCTTGGGCTCCTCCTTGGGCTCTTCCTTGGGCTCCTCCTTGGGCTCCTCCTTGGGCTCTTCCTTGGGCTCTTCCTTGGATTCCTCCTTCGGTTCCACAGG
>JABAJX010000097.1:0-26799 GCA_018221735.1 Termitomyces sp. K1Aa
TGGTTTATGGCTACTTTGACTTAGAATGTAACTCAATGGGATCGAACGAAAAGATATCTTCATCTCGAACGTCAAGAATCCCATGCCTAATGGATTAGCAACCTGACATCCCACATGAAAAAAGTGCGAACTTACTTCGTCTTCAAATGGGAAGTGATACCCGGGAATGAAAATCGTTTTGCAACATGTTTGTCCCCCAGAACACTCGGTTTCGTATTTGTGGTGGCTTCAGATTCTGACGACAGTTTTGCCTGTTGTGATGATTCCGCCTCCGCCTCGGTCGACTGCAGTTGTGGTTGAGTTTCTACCGGAGTCATTTGTCGCGTCAGGCAATGACGACACCCAAAGATCAGCTGTAATCTAACAGCTTGGAATCGAGGCTCAGAACCAGTAACGGTACGGACGATCGAAGGTTGCGGAGGGTGAAGCAGGACGTTGGAAATCTCTTCCTTGGATAACAGCCTTATCGTCATCTTCTCATGACGATGTGAATGGCCAACCTTGAAGAAGGTCAGTCAAGAACGTCAGGGGTTGATTTGATTGACACACCAGAGAAGAAGAGTTTAGGACGATCCCAGGTCCACAGGATATGCATTGTATCGTCGTGCCAAGTGATTTGAGGGTGGTGATAGCTTCGGGGAAAGAAGCCTCTGTCCCACACATTGAGAGAAGATTCTGCAACACCGTGATGGCCTAATCAAATGTTCAGTAGTAATTCGAGAGGAACAAGCCAAAGGTTTCTACCTTCTCGTCCTTGACAAAATGCTCGGCCGTCCATATACCGTCAACTCGCTTGTCCTTCTTCTTCCCAATGCAAAAATGCGCACAAGCCCCGGCAAAATCCAAACAATTGTCTTCCCGATACTTAGAGGCTACCTTCGAACATGTCTTGCACAAAAAGCGGGCAGTCACTCTATCCACCGGAGGCACGACGTTCGAATTAGCGTTTGCATATAAGGTCGTCCAACTTGAGTAACCCAGTACAGTCTCCAAATCCTTTCTTGCTTTGTCTCTCCACTGCTGCAGCTCTGTCTTCAGGCGATCGACCACCCACTTCTCTTTGCGCAGTGTTGTTGATACGTCATGGGGATGCTCTTTTGGAGGAAATTCAACCGTTTCAGGTGATGTGCCCTGTAGCAGTTGAACGATAGGAAGACGTCGGAATGCCTCGAGTGAAGGAAGTGATATGCGGGGCTGTTGGGATCGGAGCCTCTGATAGTGTTGCTCGACAGCATAACGGTTGTTAGAGTAGGCAGCTTCACGCCCCTTTCGTTCTCGCTGCGATGCTAAGCGGGCAATTGTTCTCTCGACTTCAAAAGCAATACTGTCATAATCTGAAGATAGATGTCATCAGACAAATCCCGGGAAGGACAACATGAAGAAGCTCACCTTTTTGTGTGACACGCTCTATTCTTCTGGTTTTAAGCCTGTGCATAGATCCATATGGTGTTGAGGACATCAAGTCCCATTCCACCCAGCCGTTCTTTTGGACGAGTTCTTGAAAGCTGTCAGAGAGGTCAAGGAATCTTGAGGTGGAGAGCGGGAACGATTACTTACAAAGTTTCATTGGCATCCACAGTCTCATTGTACAAATTTTGCCGGGATGTTTTCCACTTGTCTAATGATCTGCAAAACTAAAAACCACATCGTCAAACTCAACGGCGAGGATGAAAAAAGGGTGTTCTTACCTCCATATACTTCTCTATGAAGGCAATCTGTTTCTGCTTTTTCTGCATACATCAAATGAGTGAGTATCCGTCCCGTACGCTGAGTGAATATGAGAATGGACCTCAAGATACCCATTCGGATCTGCTAGGTATTCGTGTGTCTCCCGAGTCACTTCCGAATTCCGATGGATTTTACATGATTGTGCTAAATGGATACATGAATAATAACAAAATCGGTAAAAGAAGCGTAGGAGTTTACCATGCGTCAATGCTGAAAATATATACAGACAAGTCAATAAATATATCGTGAAAAATTGGAAACAAGGCTCACGAAAGTATCTGACGTTTTCAGCGTACGCGATACACTGCTCAATCTTCCTATGATGAGGCAGGGTCATGTACAAATGAATAACAGAGTCTCTGTCCGCGAGTAAACAAGTATATTCGTGCCCCAAAAAACCATGTTGCTCACCCCTTCACCATAAATTCGGTCTTGCATGCGGACTAGAGGCAAGAGTGAACGCCCGTTTCTTGACAACACGAATGACAAGTACGTACATCATGACATAGCCTGACTCTAGTCCCGAATGCAGTATACAACTCCTCTGTATGCATCTTACAAACCTATGTCGACTAAGACAGAAAAAGGAGGTCCATATCGACACGTCAACTCACCTCACATATACCACCTCCGAACAGAAATGCAGCATACGACGCCTCGGTGAAGATTGACATCGGTTCCGGTGGTGGTGACGAGCAAGTCCTTCGTACGCTCTGCCATATGTAGTCTGAAGTTCGGTGGACCAGCGTCTGACAGAAGAACTTATTACATCGAGCAACAGCAAGCACGTCTTTGGGAGAGTTCGTGTAGATAAGGATCTCTGCGAGGAGTTCGAAGGGCAGTGTGGTGAAAAGGTGGCGAGGAACAACAGTATCGCCTTGTAGGGATTTTTCGGTTCGACGATGCTTCCGGCTGGAAAAGTCCTGTCGGGCTTGTGCGCGAGGAGCCGATTGCAAGCTATTATCCGTCGTGGTCCCTGCCATTGAATGATGTCCTAAGAGAGCGCTCCGATATCCTGATAGCAATTGGGAGTTTGAAACAAAATCGGACGCGTTCCGAATCCCGAGGACGGATCATCTATTTCCGATTGAGCTCATCATGTCTTGGAAGTTGGCGCTCATGTTGCTCGGCACAAACTACACTACAAGCTACAGACGGAGTGAAACACGCATACGCGGACAATGATCGTGCCGGTACGTCCTAGCACCATTTTAGTTCATACTCCCCTGATGAAATCTAAGAGCAGATGGTTCAGTTACAACCTGGTATATGTACAGTATATGTATATGGGATCCAGGACGAGGACTATACTATACAAACATATGCATGGGATATCGTGGAAAGGTGCATGTCTCTAGCCCTGAACGGGGTCAACAACAAACACACTGATTCGACGTCATACTAGCTGTAGATAGGTCAATATACCTGAACTTCAATATCCCCAATCCCATCGTTGTTTCATTCATGCGAATACGCATATGTGACAAGAATACCGGTATCTTGGGATGTGAAGATGACCCTAAAGCTCGTCAGAAATGGGATGAGGCTCATCCGAACTATGTTCAGCAATGACGGAGGAGGGTACAACAGGAGGCGATGTTCCAAATAGAGTCTCTATCGAGATCGACGGGTCAGGTTGCCCGATAGCACTGCGGTCCGTTTTTGATATCAATGTAGGAATGGAAGATGCCACCATTGTTGCAGAGACAGAGAGCACAGAAGATATGAGGGAAGTAGTTGATGCGGATGCCGACGGTGGATTTTGCTTCTCCCTGTCTAGTAGAGCCGCGTCTCCACTGAAGTCTGGAAGGAAACGCATCCACCAAAAAGCTAAACGAAGTCCACGGTCCATGATGCGCTGCTTAATGATGAACATGACGACGAGGAGAAAAAAGACAAATGCCGAAACAATCAAGACCCGGTCGATCCAATCGGACTTTTCTAGTGCTGTGATGAGTTGTTTCGATGTCCCCATGAGGTTTGTAAGTGTATCGTGTGTTGAAGAGGTGGCACGTAGGGATGCACTAGATGCATCTATGAAACCCATGTGAATGGTATCTTCAAAACGAATGGAACTACGCGTACCAAGCATTTGTGTCGAAAGAACAGAACGCTCAAGCTCGCTCTGCATTAGGCCTATCGTCCGCCGTAAAGCCTCGGTGACATTGTCATTTGCCTTCATAAGGGCGTCCTCACTAAATTCGGATGTCAAAATGATACTCGAGTCGAGAGAATGAGATAACTGACCCGACTTTCTCATTCAGAGTTGCCTTCTCAGTAACCGCTGTGGAACCTAATAACTCATCTCTCTGAGATCTCTTCTGCGAGTCTATTGCTCGTTTTGATGTGAGTAGGGCTGCTCGTGAGTCTCTCCGTAGTCTGTTGTAGAGTCAGTAACTGCGCCTGGCAACCGATAAAAGTTAGGCGTACTGTGTAAGGCCAGTTTGGAGTTCATCCACTATTCGTCTCAACTCGGCCCTATTCTTCTCTCCACGTTGGTCGCCAATAGACAATTCCAAAGCCTTTCTTCGCAATAAACCGCGTACGTTCCAAAAAGAATCCTCAAGTACAACATACCTCTACTTGCCTGGCGAAAGAATCTATATCTTCCCTGAGTTCTGCCGCTAGGTTCTGCTGTGAAGACAGTGGCCCTTGACATGACCGTAAACGAGGAATTTGAAAATCGACGAGGTCATTCTGACGTCGCTTTGCCGATGAAATTAATTGTGACGTTTCGTCGGTAAATGTAATGGGAATCGGTGCCATATCCAAAGACGACGAGACTCTAAACGCGATATGGATGGCAAAGAATTAAAAGCTTACGGTGGTGTCAGAAAGAGGACCACACGAAAGACACGCGATGAAGACCGGTGACGTTCAGACTGATGGGCCAAACAAAATACAACTCTTCACTTTCGACGAAAGATGGGAAAGAGAATTTGCAAGATGTAAAGTATATAATGTACCATTTATCTATTTCTTCGCCTTCCGCTCCTTTCTTTTCCTGCCAATCAATGCTCCGAGGTTATTTTTCGGTTTTTGTGATTTCTCTTCCACTGGTTCAGCTTTTGGCTTGTCTTCACTAACCCGACGTTTCTTGGGAGACCGCTCTGGCTTATCCTTTTTCACCTCTCCTTTATCTCTCTTTTCGCCGGTTTTCTTGTCGCTTGACTGAACCAACACACATCAGCTGTTGCAGAGAAATAGAAATGAAATGTAATAAATAACTTACCGATTCTTTAGCTTGTGCAGCATTCCGGCGCTGAACAACCTGAATATTCTCAATCGAGAATTCACAAATCAATGTCCCTTTACTCTTCTTCGCTCCACCCTTCTCCAGCTCCTCCTTTATTCTCGCCAGTCTCGCGTCGTCTTCATCCTCCTTAGCTGTTTCTTGTTTCATCAGGTCTTTTAATTCATCCTTCCACCACTCCTCGAATAGAGCCCCCACTTCTGGATTGTTGTTCGCCCATCGCAGCACACGGAGAGCATCGGCGTGCGTATTCAGCTCCAGGAAACCGTACCCTTTACTCCGGCCTTTACCAGTGACAGGATCAACACGCTCCATCTGTCGCACAATTTTTGCTTGCTTCACCCCGGTATGTCGTCCCATCAGCCGCTTCTTCTTGCTTTTGTTACTTTCCTGCTCCTCATGATCCGGTGCTTCTTGAAGCGGAACGTCTGTGAGCTCGTCAGTAGACAGAGGGAGCCGATCGCCTTTCTTTGCTTCAGATTCAAACGCTCGTATTGCATGGATGGCAAGTCGTTTGAGTAACCGTTCACTGACGAAAAGAGGAATCTGTCGGACACTGAGACGTGTTTTTGATATGAAAAGTGAGGGGTTCGACTTGAGAAGCTGACGGCGAGCGTTGAAGGAAGTGGTCCGTTGTTCGATCTCTTTGGGTGACAGTGTCGCCGCGGCGGGTGTGTTAGGAAGAATAACTGAATCAAGGTGAGTATAGTGTGTAATGAAGTCAATATCATAAACAACTGACCTCCTTCCCGAAGAAGATACATATTACGTTTGTCTGCCTTCTGCCGACTCTTTTCACCAGCTTCTTTCAACTTGTCGGCTTCATCCCTAGTCACTGCACGTATGACGTCAAGAGTCCTCCCATGTAAGACGAGACTTTGAGCCAAAGACGATGACGGATCTGGAGTGAGTATCGAGGGCATTGTAAATGGATTTTTTTTCATGGGCTTTGGACAGCGCCAAGTTAGACGACGTCAATAATAGCGTTTACAGAACCATACGCACTACGGCAACACCTATTGTCTCTGCACGTAACAGATCACTTTGAGCAATGGCTTTATCTGCATCCTCTTTGTTCCAGAAGCACGCAAAGCCAGTTCCTCGTGAACGTCCGGTCTCGTGATCCATCGTAATACGCGCATAGCGAAGTGGCCCGAACGAGCTAAATCTATAATGTCATTGAGAAATGGAATTTTACCCGATGAGGGAAAAACTGACAATGTCCGTAGTTCGTCCTCTGTTGCGGTGAATGGTATATTGCGGATGAACAGTGTGGTTCCAGCTTCCGGAGGAGGAAGTGTAGGCTTGACAGGTTCCTCTCGTCCCTCGTCATCATCTTCTTCATCCTCACTATCATCGTCACCTTCACTTCTGTGGACACCTAGTCTCCCTTCCTCGTCACTTTCGTCGCTGTCACTGTCACTGCTCCCCCCACTATCCTCATCACTCTCCGCAGATCCTGAAGCGTCGTCCATTTCTACATCCGCGTTCTCTTCCATCTTCGCCTTCTCTTCCTCCCACTTGTCCTTGCTCAAAGCCCAGTCAACAGCAATCATTCGCTCCGTCACCGCCGGGAGGTTCGCCACATCTGCTTCACGAGCATTTTCTTCCTCTTCCTCCTCTCCACCATCTTCTCCACTTGTTGCCGCCAACTTTGCCTTCTTCTCCTCCCGCCGCTGCTTCTTCCTTTTTTGCTTATCAGCCACAAGCGACTCTGCAGATCCTGCCCTGATAGTTATCCCATTACATCCTTCAATTGCTTTCTCGGCATCTTTCTTGCTCAACATCCACACGAACGCAAACCCCTTGGTCCGCACTGGCTTCACCTTGCTTGAGCCTTCCGCTTCGCCCTCGCCTTCGACTTTGGTATCCTGTTTCTCCGCTGTAGGTATATGTATTGAATATATGGGTCCATAGGGTAAAAATACAGCGCGAACGTCTTGTTCGGTTGCGTTGAAAGGTAGATTTCGAACAATGAGACGGCTAGAAGGATTTGGGGCGCCTTTCGAAGCGCTCATGTCTCCTCTCGATAGTTTCTTAGTAGCAGGCTTTGCCAGTGTGTCCAGGCGCTTTTTGAGGGTCACGGAAAGGAGGCAACCTTTAAAGACGTGTGCATGAAGTTTGTTGACTGCGTCAGAGGCAGCTGCGGGGGTTGTAAAGAGTACAGTGGCTTTGAGAGGTGTAGTCAGCCAAATGGAGGGGTTATGTCAAGATTAAGCGTACCCGTCGTGTTGTCTTCACTCATAGATTCGACTTTTTCAGCGCCGTTGTATTTTCGAACTTTTTTCCAAAGAACTTTGGAGTCTATCGAGGCGGGTAAACCAGAGATGGCAATTGTACGTATTGCTAGAGGGTCTCGGGGTAGTCGCGGTTGTTGAGGCTTCGGAGGAGCTTTTGATTTAGATTCCTTCTTCACTGTCTTGTCTCCTGAGTCCTTCGGCTGAGAGACCATTATCTTAAAGCTATTATATGGTGCTTAGTTGAAGGCGACACACCTTTTTATCAGCCCATTCTACTCGAAGATTTCTTCCCACTAAGCTCAGTCCATTCTTAGTTATTGTATCGTATGCCATTTGAGCATCCTCTTTGATTGCGAACGAAACATAGCCAACACCTTTAGATACACCAGAACCAGGCTCGGTGACAACAAAAGCAGATCGGACAGGTGCTATATCTGACAAGAGTGTCTGGAGATCGACAGAGGTCACAGTGTACGGGAGATTAGAAACAAATAGTGTGGACCTGGAAAGATATACATTAGAAAACTGGTTTCAACGACAAGGTCCTGTTCTCCTAACCCATGAGCCGCAGGTTCCGTCGAATCCTTCTCGTCCTCGCGGTCCTTCCGTTTTCCCAGGGTAGGTGACATTGGTAAAGCTTAAAGTCAACGCAGCGCGCGACTTGGGCGGCAAATTTTGGGCGGAAATTTGGTCGTAGTTGTCAACAAAGCCTCGCATCAATTACACACAAATAAGATTAGAATGAGCGCGTCATCCTTCACACCCGTTATACCCAACATCTTCCTTCTCGGATTTCTTGTCGAGAAGCGCTCTCTCAGCACCTCGAAAGTGACAAGACAGGATGTCCATTGACCCATATCACGCGGTGGAACAGGAAGTTCAGGCAACTTTGCAGACTGCTGCGCAACTACGGTCATCCTATCTACGAATACGAAGTACAGCGAGAGAGGATAGTGAAGAGCTTCAATATGCAATCTCCGAGGTATAAAAGTCTCGAGAACGCCGATTTGACTTGATTGACATTTTCCCCCGCAGTTAAAGGGCACACTTGCTGTGCTGGAAGCGGACCTGGAGGATCTGGACGAAAGTGTCAAGTGTGTGTTTACTCGACTCTCCTACGAACCCTACTTAGACATTTCTCGATGTATTTAGGATTGTTGAATCCACCGATGCACGAAACTTTGGCCTAGACGACATGGAAGTGCAACGACGACGACGATATGTAACTGACGTGCGCAAAGAAATACAGGTGCGCTTGGGCTTCATATTCCTCAGAGTAGCGCCACTGACGGAACCTTGTTTGTAAGCTCAGAGCATGAGAGCCGAACTATCTTCGCCTCGAGCATCAGTGCCAAGTGCACCTTCGAGAAGCGGCAACGCATTGCATGGCGGTGAACGGGAAATAGGAGAAAATGAGAATCACCAAGAGGCTTGGGCCCGGGAGGAACAACAGGTGTGTCCATTTCATTGCACCACAGTTGGGTACCCTGTCGACTGATAGTTTTGCAGCTCATTATGCGTGAGCAAGACCGGACGATGGATTCATTGGCTGGGACATTGCATACACTTGCTCAACAGGCAGGTCTGATAGGACAAGAGGTTGTAGAACATAATGAGTATGTCAGCTATTCCTTCAATCTCATAGGACCGATCTTTACCATCTAATTCAGACTCCTTGACGACCTCGAACAAGGTGTTGATGCAACGGACACAAAGCTTAATAGTGCTATGCGACGGATGCGTCATTTCATCCGCAAATCTGAAGAGAAAGGAAGCGGCTGGTGTATTATTATACTGATGATTATACTTATGATCCTCCTCCTCGCCGTCATTTTAATATGAGTATGGTAGGAGACATCATGTTATCCTTATTCCTCCCGACTAGAGTCAAGGGTATATGTATTTATGCTATAGCTACAATATGTTGGATGGGCCTACATATAAGTCTTGGTGGACAAATGGGTAATGGGAGTACTGTGGGGAATGGAGTCCTTGGACCTTGAGATGACCTGACCAACCAGTATGATTTGTGCCTCTGACAGTTTTGGTGTTCTGAGGGCAAGTCTTCGATACATACTTGACAAGTCTCCAGGAATAGCGTCATCGTATATCATACTATGAGACGGACAACAACAACAAATTAAATATGCATCTACGCTACAACAGTTTTCATAGATAGGGTGTCTCCAGGCATATTTCTATATGTACAGATGATATGACCAACAGTAGTGAAGCCGCATAGAGAGAGAGAAAAGAGAGGTCAGAAATATTTGAAGCACAAGACAATACCGCGGAAAATTCAAAAAGTGGTTTGGGGATAGTAGAGTCGGAAGGCCGGGCGGAAAAACAGGAAAAGGTCCATATAGCCAGACTGGTACCCCCTTGGCAGTCACTGGTAGTCCATCAAACCCACAGAATTCATGCATGGGATCGATATCCCTCTCAAGCGTTCGGGTCCTTCCAACCTCCTGCGACAGCTTCACGCAGCAGAATAGTAGAATACGGATCTTCATCCGGATCATTACCCTGCCCTATCGCTCTGCGGACAAAATCCTGAATGAAACTCTGCGGATCCGTCATCCCCTCTTCTTCTTCCCATGTACAATCGCTGATCGGGTATCTATTGGGAGGAAAAAGGACAGTTGAGGATCGGAGGAAGCTTCATATGATATGAAGATAGTAGGGCTCACCCGTCCCATTTGACAAGCCACATATATTTTCTCCCTGTCCCACTTGATACCTTTGTATGACGACCGATGATCGCTGTCATAAAAAACTCATCGTCTCGCTTTGCCTCCCCATCGCAATCTGGGCGCGCGCAGACTATGTTCTTGCTGGGAAGCATAGGATCTATGTCAAGTGCGACTCAATTAGTCACTGGACTGGTCATGCATATGAGAGGGGAACACGTACTCGCGCTGCATCAAACAAAGAATAGTCAGTAGGTTAGGATTTCGTGACGGAAGGATTGAGGACATACCCGCCACCTGAACAAGGAGGACAGTTGAACACCTTATCACCCCTGATAATGGGATCGTTCAAGTCGATGATACCGATACATCCATAATGATACCAGGTGTAACACCTAAGTATTCATCGCGTCAACTCTCTGCCGACATCCTCAATCAAAGATAAAAAACTACTCACTTCTCGCATTCAATGAACTAAACCCCCACCAAAACACACAATTAGCACTTCCAACTCACTGACACTCAAGAGACCCACCTGATGATCAAACTTTTTATCCCCCGACATATTCTTCTGTGGCCACTTCACCCCCGGCGGCGGCGCACGGCGCCTCAACTGTTTCTCCCCCTTCACAGGTGTTAACTTGACGTTATTCGGTAATTTATACCCTCTCTCATCCTCCCCCTCCCTTTCCTTCCCCTTCCCTCTCCCCTTCCCTCTCCCCCTGGTACTGGTCAACCCAGCACTTATCGTCTCAGGCTTAACATACACCTCCCTCTCGACCTCCGCAACGACGACAGACGCTTTTTGCCGGGCTCTCTTCAAAGGCGGCTCCATCTGCTCCACCGTCGGCGCCTTACGTTTCCTAACCCGTGTTAAAGCAGCGCTCTCTCCCTTTCTCGCTTGAAGCTTCTGCAAAAGATCGATACGTCGTGGACCAACTGAACCCGAGATCCGACCCAGACTCAGAACCAGAATCATTGTTAGATTCCAAGCCAGAGCTGACGATAGAAAGAGGGGATGATGAGCGAGACGGCACGAAGATCGGCGACGAGTGTATAACGATCGGTTCGGAGAGTTCATGTCGTGAATGTCCACTCCGAACGACTACGACATCACGCATAAGTGCCGGCGTTTTCGGCGGGCTTGACTTGATCGAGGTAACACTACGATTGCTATTCACTCTCCTCAACTTGTTAAAAGGCGTATTGAAAATCGTAACGGAAGCTTTTGTGGGAGAAGTCGGGTTGCCAACAGACCTAGGGGTTGTCGGACGCGCAGACTGAGATTTTGTTGGAGTTTTCAATAGGGATTTTGGTGAGGGCGGTGGGGATTCCAATACAGATTCCCAGAGCGAATCCTCGGTTTGAGTTGCAGGTGGCGTTTGGGATCTTGATTCTGGCATGAATAGGGGTGTACGATGGGATGTCGCTTGTGCAGAAGACTCCTCAATGTGTTCTTTGACTGAGGCTGCGGGACTAGAGGGAACTTCATGATGGTCAGAAGTTTCAACAGTGACCATCCGCGACACCGACAATTCGGACCCGTCATCAGAAATTGGGGTTACGCTGACATTGAGTAAAGGGGCGGATACTGGAGTCGGCGGCGTCGGCACTGGAAGCCCTGCATACTCAGGCTTGGGTGCAGATGCTTCACGTTCTGGACGTTCTGACATAGTGCTTGGAGTAGGGCTCGATATAACGAAAACAGGTCTTTGTTGCATCGATCCTTGTTGAGGAGTGATACAAGAAACGGCGTCGGTTGGTGACGGCGAAAGTTCACGTTCAGGCGATGCTGGCGCTGAGGGTGTTGTAGCTGGAGAAGGGAGTGATCGCTGTTCTTGTGATTGAGTGGTTAGCGAGGCCTCGCTTGACATGCCGAAGAGCGTCTGTCGTGGCGCTACAACGGCGCGTTCAGGAGATTGGTTTTGTACAGGTGATGTAGAGGTAAAAATCCCAAATGGAGCTGGTTCGGGAGAATCACTTTCGAGTTCTATAGAATCGTGAGTATAAAAGAGTATAATGCAATGTGGAGGTAATACCATCGCCCATTTCTGTATCATCGTCGGCTGCGAAATTGTCATGTTGAATGTTTACATCATGCATGTACAATGATGAGTCCGTACCTTCGTCGTCAGTTGGCATCGTATTGAGTTCTGGTTCCGACTCAGCATGCGACTCCACATTACCACTACTATCGACGTCAATGACCATTGACTCATCGTCGCCTAGGCCTTCCTCTTCTGAAGCAATACAACCATATGTACGCCTCCGTCTCTGGTCTGACTTTACCTCCTCAATATCAACAGAACTTTCGGTATGATTGCGGCTCCCTTCGTCTTTCATAAAATATTCAGACAGAGAAATGAAACAGCTATCAAGCACGACACACCGAACGTAGTTGCTTCCGACGAGTTCTTGCGAGCGACATTTGAATAAAAACGATCCCTCTCTGAACCCGATGAGGCTATATTCACGGATCAGAGATGGCTGTCAACCTAACAAAAAAGGCTTGTATCTCACGTTCGAGACTTGAAACTGATATGGCTCGCTGCGCGCGATGCGAACGTGACGGTGTTTTGGGGCCATTAGCAACACTCTTGTACTCGGGTCGAATTATGGGAGGAGCTTCAGGCTTCAAGCTCATAGTATCACTAGAAGCGTCTTTATAGATGGGTCTCATGGGGCTCAGAGCGCGTTCTGGGGGTGGCTCTGCGATCTCGCAGAAGGTCGACTTATCTTCATATATGCGTTGAACTGGGCTGGGAGCACGTTCCTCAATCGACTCTGATGGTGTTGGGAATGTCCGTGCTTCAATGTTGTCTGCCATTTGAGCCGGCTGTGGAGCAACAAAAAAGTCTACAGAGGGTTTAGCAGTAATCCAAGACTACGATGATTCGCGTACCTTGAGCTCCTGGATCTTTCAGGCGTTCCAAGAGCTCCCCGACCGTGTATTGTATGTTCTCAAGACGACTGAGGAGCGACGCCTCATCTTTACGATCAAAGATAGCCATTATAAGTGCTTCCATTTTTTCAATTCGCTTGTTCGCAGTTTTATGGTGAGCTTGCTCCAGCTGGAACGACTTTTGCATCGCTTCCGTTAATTGTAAAAGTCGCTTATCGGTTTCAGTCCTAGCCTCCTTGACATCGGTGACAAATTGTTTATTAGAGTCTCCGACTTGTTTGAATTGTTCAGCGACTTTTTTAATTTCTTCAGCGACAGATTTTTCATGGTCGGTGAAGATGGGTGCGATAGCGGCTACGAGGATCTGTGAAAGCCTGTCAATGCCAAAATCGGTATGAGAAGTCGTTCTTTGGATAGTGGGAGAAGGTGGTGGCAATGTACGTGTTGGAGTCGGCATCTGAGACGGATATTCTGGACGCGTCTGAACGGGAACAGCGACGTGACTTGGAGGGTAGTACGGATTTGTATATTGAATGACCATGGGACGCGGGGCACCAACGGCAACTGCAGCTATAGGATTGGCATTATTCACGACGGGCGCCTGATATGGGGCGACAGCAGATCCCGCTTGATGGCGAGACGGCTGCAAGGTATGTTGAATAGGCAATGCTGCAGATTGAAGTGGGGTATTGAGATTGAGTACCCTGTTGCGTCTGCTCCCAGACATAGCCTACAATAGGGCGGCGGCTATGGAGAGTAGACGATCGAGGATAAGGTGAACACAATCCACGTGTCTGTGTTTTATTTCTTGACGGTGGGATTCGAAGCACTTTTCGCGTAACAAACCATCCAATACAACGCGTACACAAACTTTGATGGCCGCATCCCAATTATTTCCCGTCTTCAAGCTGAATGTCATTGGAGGTTTCCTGGAATACGGCTGCTTGGTGAATGTACTGATTCCATGTGGTTTAGTGTGGCTGGACCAAATCTCTATGTGCCTCATTGATGCATACTATGCATGATATCAAAAAACCGAACGACATCTCGGACCGGATTCCCGGGCGTGAAAAACCAACAACAGAATTTGCAGGCAGGCGTAGACCAATCTCCCTACGTCGTCCCCGTCTGTTGCACAGTGCACTAGTTCTTACCCGTTCAGAGCGACAAGAGCGGTGATCTCCTCAGACCACCAAAAGACCAACCTTGCGTTTTCCAAAATGAGGAAGGAACTTGTCGTTGGCCTTGTGGATTCAGCTGGGCTTCAGTTGTGTGGACTCCTTTATGTAGATCGAGTTTTGCAGTTGCGCGCATCCCGCTTAAGTACAACGATTGCGCCATCTCATGCATGCGCAGCGCTTTCGGGAATCTTGAAGATGTACGTATGAGCTGGCGGAGCTTGGCCGGATAATCCCGCAAACCTCCTGCTCACTGACATTGACCTGGACCCGAGTATGGATCTGCCGAGTATAGTTGGTCTCTCGTACAGATAGCGACATACTTATACTATGAAGTATAGCGATTCAGCCGGAATCTCAATCCTATACCAATGACACGGTGACGACAGATACGAAAACAATCTGCATTATTGGCGCAGGACCTGTGGGGTTGGCAGCATTGAAAATACTTCTCGACTCGCCAGAATATAAATCTGAGAAATGGAAACCTACAGTTTTTGAAGCTCGTAACGACTTAGGCGGCGTATGGTGCGTAATGAATTTCGGATGTCGTTGAAATGTTCAAATATATCCTAGGCTCCCTGCACCCCCAACAGGCGAACCTCCCGAGAGCTCAATATACGACTCTCTTACTACGAATATACCACACCCCGTGATGGCGTACACCAGCTATACATTTGCGCCATCGACGGAACTCTTCCCCGAAGCCAAAGTTGTACTACAATATCTGAATGATTATGCCAACCATTTCCACCTACGGCCCCATATACAGTTCAACACAACTGTCAATGCAGTCGTTTGGAACGGCTCACAATGGGAGGTAACAACCTCAGCGAACACCGTTCTCTCATTCGACCTAGTGATGGTATGCAATGGGCATTATCAGATACCCCGATACCCCGACACTCCTGGTGTATCCCAATGGCTTTCCTCCGGTCGGGCAACTCATTCTGCCTACTACAGACACCCATCCAATATGGGTGATACAGTACTCGTCGTTGGTGGCGGGCCAAGTGGCCAGGACATCTCTGCTGAAATGCGCACCGCCGTTCGTACAGTCATTCACTCTTTCACCGGTGCCAAGCCAGAAGACATCGGAAACCTCAAACTACGAGGTCGCGTAGCAGAATTCAACGACAACGGGCGTGTCACATTCGAAGATGGGTCAGTCGAAACTGGGATCGACCATTGCATTCTCGCAACAGGATACAAGTACTCTTTTCCCTTTTTCTCAAACGCCATCCTTCAATCTGGCGTACCCCCACCCGTACCCCCTCTTCCCACGGAACTTTATAATTCCACATATAGCGTCTTTCCTTTGGCACGACATATGTTCCCTCTCACTAGCACGTTCCCGCCTTCGAGCCTCGCATTCCTCGGGCTATTGGTTCGTGTAGCACCGTTTCCACTTGTCGAGTCTCAGGCACGAGCGGTGCTGCATGCGTTCGCAAGCCCAGGGAGTCTAGAACCAATGCAAGAGGCGGTAGATATCATGACGCGCTATGAAGAACTGAGAAATCAAGTCGGCGACGATCCCCACGCGATTGCAAAAGTATGGCATACGTTTGAGTCTTTGCAACAATTCGAGTACCGTGACGCGTTGTACGAGTTTTGTATGGGATCATCAGACTCGAATGGGGACTTGAACGCTGCGTGGGAGAGAGTACAGGGTAAGGGTGAAAGATATCCCAAGGTACCCGAGTGGGAGAAGGAAATGTATTGCAAGAAGGAGGTCTTGAGGAAGGCCTGGAAACGTGTAAAAGAGCTTGGGAAGGCGGAGGAATGGGTTAAGGGGGTTGGAGAAGGGGGAGTTGATGAGTGGATCGATATGACGAAAAGATTGGAAAAATGGCTCGAAGAACAAGAGAACATCGAAAAACCTAAGCTATAGTCTATTTGCTGACAACCCACTGTATCGTATCGACCTTCTGACGATGGTTCGAGGTCAGAACGTTGTGATGGATTATGCTCGATTCTACATACTAATAAAAGGGGGGCCTTCTCGCTGACGATATCGGTTATATGCAGGACCACAGCTTCCTTCGCACCGTAGGCTTCGCTCCTAAACGCGGAAGAGGTTTCCGTTTCCCCTTAAGTATTTTACATTTCATCTGATAAGTACTTTTCTCGCACCATCGGCCCGGCCCGCCCACACACATGTACACTAGGAAGAGTCAACATATCAGGAGGTAACACAGCACGAGTCCAACAGAGGGGATAGACGAATTTTTTCAGACGTACAGGCCGCGATAGAAGACTGGTCGCGGCGTCGTCCGCAGTGGTCTGTACTGGCAGAAAGCCTTATGAAATGATCAAACCCCTGTCGCTATATTTGATACATCTTTTTTGAGAACATCGGAAGTATCAGACTAGAATATCACCAAGTTTTACGTTTGGCCGCTATAAATCAAAGACCTTGTGGCAGTAAGTTAAGAGAAATCCGTAAGCTGCGTTGGCTACTGGACTGGTAGAAAGCCTGATGGAATGATCACCCCCCCCCCCTGTTGCTATATTTGATACATCTTTTGAGAACATCGGAAGTACTATCAAACCAACCTGAGAATATTCTCACTAATTTTACGCTATAGGCAGTAAGACAAATCCGTGATTTGCGTTGGCTTCTATGTATCATCAGTACAACTAGTATTGTTCTACACTTGACGGAAATGGATCCTCGGGATTTACGGTAGTGCTTCACGATCTCTACGGTTTTCGATTCACGCAGATAAGCAAGTAGGAGTGGCAATATGCCAGTGAGGATGAAATATCTTACTTCGAGTCTGTCTTCCTGTACGCCGCAATGAAAGATGTACATTCTGCTTGGGAGTGATTTTAGACGGTTATCCACTTAAAATTTCATGCGCCGCTCGCGGCCGAACACAGTAGTAAAGTAAAGAGACACTTTGGCAGGCGGCCGAAGCCACGTAGTTATGGAATCATATACTCAGCAGATATCCATGAAGGAGCTTATACTCTTCATCCTTGCAAAAGTAGAAACTTCCAAGAGTGAGCTTATAATAATAATATAGACCTTCCAACTAGAACCCTACGTTTAACAAATGAGTATACTGCACAGGGTATCACTACCAAGTAGACGGATAAGCATGAGGCATGACCAGCGACCCGAGAGGGATAAGGTCAATTTTCATCGGGCACAGTCTCAGCGGCAGCAACCGTCCAGACGTTAAGACGATTGGCATCCCCACAGAAGAAGGATGGATCAGACGCGCAGGCTTGTCCGCATTCAACATCTTCTACCTTAGCGGCTTCGTTTTGTATCGCGGTACCACACCCTAAGGAAAGGGTTGTCAGACACAATAGGTAATTACAAGATAATCAAGAACATACAGCATTCGGAACCATATTCGAGACCAGCAAATGTCTGGCCAGCGGCGGCACAAGTGGTAACACAAGTCTCAGGAGTAACAACTCCAGTAGAAGCCGAGAGAAGGTGTAAGGCTAGCGTCCGATTGCCAACGCTATCATCGCTGGAAACAGTTATTGGCTCAGTTCATTTGGGACTTGCACACCAGCTTTGTACTCACACGAAGCATCCGTCGTATGCCCAGGATGTCGCGCCAGGACCATCAACGGCCTGAGGGGTGGTAGGAAGTGGCTTTCCGCTGCTGAATACACTGATATGGCCTGCACCACCACAGGTCTGATTTGCATTACCCGCGCATGCCATATCACAGGTAGTAGCGTCATCCAGAACAGCAGGGTACTGAATAGAGTGATCGCAGTCTGTTATCGCCGAGATATGAGAAAAGCGATATTGATACTTCGCACAGAGAGAGACATACAACACTCGCTCCCATATTCGACGCCGGCAAAGCCAAATGCGCCACTGTCGCAAAATGCTTGGCAGGACTCGATGGTCATTGTAGTACCATTGGCGAAACTCGACGCAGCGAGAGTACGTGACCCCGCAAAATCTCTGCGGTGTGCAAGAGGAGGGTAATATCAGCATTGGTTGCAGATTAAGTATGCAATAGGGTAAGACGACCACTGACGTGAAACAGCCAAGTGACGTCCAAACAGTTGGAATGCTAGCAGATAGTGAGACTACTTTATTCAACCTGAAGTAGTATGAGCGTGATTTCATTGCATAATTCACTAACACATACAATGGCGCAACTAGCGTGTTGGTCCCGTTCCCGAATACGGCTGATGGGGTTCCGGCGCATGCCGCAGCCCTTATGTTGACTTCGTTATTGCCAACCTCAACGAAATAGATAGAACAATTATCTTACGTGAAAAGAGTGTATTCCACTCCAGGGGTGTTTGCGATGATTGTGTCGACGGTTCCAACAGCCGCATCGACAGTGGAGTAGCACGCTGCCTCTGGGGAGGTGAGGGTGATGTCTTGACAGACTCCTTTCGCTCCACCGTGCTACGAAGGTCAATATAAGAATCTCCGCCAGGTGATGGGCAACATACACAGAAACTAATATCAGCAGCAGCAGAGACTGCCGCGACTAGGAAGGAATTGAGGATGGCGAATTTTGGTGTAATTTGCATTGTTCGAAGGTGATTCGGGAGTGAGTATTGTGGTACCCCAACTTCTGTCAGCTTTTATACCTCCTCTGGAAAAACTCTGGCCGTTCATCCATGACACCAGTCATGATGTGATAAGGAACGTGGGTAGCTTTCGACGTTCTAGCCGACAGAATTTCTGTCGAGTAGAATGCCTGAGAGTGATTGAACATCTGGCATGTCATTCTTCTCTATGCCAGCACATGCATTGCAGCTGCTTGCCAAGGTTGTTATAGCCTCAGGTCCCATATTGATACAAAGGAGACCCAAGAAGAGAAGTCCACAGAGTGACCATATCAAACAGATACCAGACAAGATCATGAAAATTGACATGAGCGAAGGGGACGAAGATACAGAAGAAGCTGTAGACAATTGGCAGATGATAAACTTTACGTTTGAAGTTGAAAAAAGTCTTGTCGGCCGCCTCAGATGTAGTAAACTTGTTTTCTAAGAAGAAGGGTTAGACAAAGGAACCTTTTTCCTGGATTGAAAGCTGGCAGGCGGATGGAGTCAGAAGATGACCCGCGACATACATAAGCCGTAAGCGTGATAAGTTCTGTCAAGTTTGATGACATTCGGCGGATAAGGCCCTCAACCGACTGGTTAAACATTGGCCAGAGAAAGGGAAGTCCATTGGACAAGTCGATGCTGAGTCGATATCAGCAGAATGTCTCTTCTGAATCATCAAAGATGGACGTTTGAACGATGAACTTACGTTTTATTTATTTAACGACAAACAAACCGCACTTACATACTAAACATCATCTCACGACGTCTTCTCAGAATTCGAATTTCTTTGCCTCATGGCCTCTCATGGCTGAAACTCTAACGTACTCAAAGTCGACGAAAGTGCTGATCACAAATGCGAGTGGCTGCCACCTCTAAGTATCTTAGAGGCTCTGTAGCAGTGTCAACATGGATCTCTATTTCAAATCCATGTTTGTCAAGGTACGTCGGTCAGCCACTCGAGATATAAAATCGTCCGTTCTCTGACATAAAAGCTCTGAGTAACCCTTGAAGCTTGAGTTCTCGCACCTTCTTCCGTTTCTCTTCTTCCTCGACGCCCACACGGCCCCACGCTCGTTCAGAACAGTACTATGACCGCTCAAATCCCCATGGTAGCCATCGCGTTTGTCCTTTGCCTTCATTTTATTGTCGTTTCACCTTTCCCCACTTCATCATGGTCAACTAAACGCCCGGTAAAGCATACGAAATGGATGTGGGCACGCCAAGAGCGACAACCACCACAGGCTCAGGTTGACTCATGGGTCGCAAATCGCTCGCCAGAAACGAAGGATACGAAGGCAAATGATGACCCTTACCACCTTCCTCATGTTAGCCAAGTCTTCAAAATGATGGCTGACCTCAGGTCTCGTCAGAGTGTCAAGCCGACCATGACACGAGGGCACATTCCGCCAACCACGACACCTCAAGTTCTTGTTGTCCCCCCGAGCCCTGCCGTTCCTTCCGCTCCAAATGTTGCTGCTGCACTAGCTCCGACTACCACCATTGTACAATCTTCGTCTCTGGCTTCCTACCCTGCGACTGGTCTTTCCAAAGTTGCTTCCCAGACTATGACCCCTGAAGCTCACGCTCCTCAACAACCTGCTGTCGTTACTGGATCTTTTGCTTCTACTGGGTCGAGTTTTCCCTCTGAAGGTTCTTGGACTGATCCCAGCGATATCACTGGCGTGAGCCACTCCAAAGCATCTGACACTGTCTCAAGTATGGGCCCCATTGAAACAGGGACGACCTTGGACGCAGTGAAACCTACATCTGCCGATGCCGTGTCTCCACACGGAACTGCTAGCAGGCTCGTCATGGTTGGCGTGATGATTGCGAGCTTGATAGCGTTGATGTTCCTGGTATATTTTATACTGAACTATCGGTTGTTTGCTTTTTGTAGGAGAAAGAAAGAGGCTCGGGAGGAGGCGGATGCCTGGACAAAGATTGCTTCGCCGCCACCTCCTGGAACTTATCAGGGTGCAGAGAAGGAGATCGTCTACGAAACACCCGGGTCGGAGCGCTCGGCTTCCTCAGTATATTCAACCCACAATAGCGAAGGGTCGGCATTGGAATCAAATACTCGTCTCGACTCTACCGTTCTCGATGAGGTCATCGACATCAGCTCAAACTATCCACGAAGCAAGTTCTCCCTCTGTTCGTCAGAATATCCCCCTTCCATTAGCTCTCAATCCTCTACTTTCTCCGTTCGTGCTCCTTTGGATGGGAAACGAATCGATTCATCAACCCTTTTGCCACCATATGAGTTCTTCTGCCAGCCACCTGAGTTTTCGGAGGATACTAGCCGTCATTCAAGAGCCCACAGTGAGCCTGTCTTTTTCCACCCTGACGCCAACCGAGAAGCTCCACAACTTTTACTTCGCGCAATCCAACATAGGAGAAGTAGGTCTATCTCAGGCCTCACGTATACGGTCAAGTCGGAACAACGGGAATCGGGATCATCAGCAGGGGATTGGGTGGGGAGTCCGCAGAGTCCTAGTGGGTGGCCTACCGCATTATAACGAGAATTGTAATATTACCCTGCCATGTCAAGATATACACCCTTTTGAGTTCTGCCTAGTATTAATAAGAAATATGGAATGCGTATGAAGGTGTCTTGAGGCGATTTTTTTTGTTTGCGATGAACCACGGCGAATGGCTCCAACCACTGTTGTCACATTGAGGTTGATCGAGCCGAGAGATCCCTCGAGCCCTCTGGATGCAAAAACTGGCTTTATCTGCGCTCTCCTGTCAGATCGATGCCTAAATCACAGACTGTTGTCTGATTACGTCCGCGCACGAACAACCTCACGCACCATTTCACTCCAGGTAACTTTGGAACCAATAGAATCAAGGAGTACCACGATCACTGTGAGTGTCAACCAGGTTGAAATTCAACCTTGGATTTCAACCTGCATGTGAGTTACCTGTAACCATGATAAGGTTAAATGCGCACCTAACTAGGTTGATTCTGGCAACCTAAGTAAGGTTGGTGAAGCAGGTTGTTCGGCAACCTTAAATCGTCCAAATCAACCTAGCTCGGAACATCGGTCTCCGGTTGAAAGTTGTCTTAGAGTAGGTCGATGTCCGAATATCCCATGATACTATATGCGGTGCTGCGTAGGAAGGATTGCTGAACATACGTGCAGAGTTCTTCCAACGGGTAATATTCTCACAATCGAAGGCGTACAGGTGGGTACACCGTACTTATTAGCCACATAGACAATCCTTCGTATAAAGAGTGCGGATAGTTGATATTCACAGGCCCGGTCGCAATGAGGTGCGCACGAATTACATATTAGGAACCAGGGATTCGAAGCATACTACTAGTGGTAGTACATCATCTTGCGGACGTAACATCTGTACACCACTGGTACTTACACATCGCAAGCCCTCAGAATGATCAGCGCTAAAACATCCTTTCATTTTAGAGCTCTTTCCGAACACAGAGTCGACCGTTGCAATCGGGATCGATGAGGACTTCGGTTGCATTGTTAACCGGGCAGGCTGAGGGGAGTCTGAGTTCTCTAAACGTCCCCAATGATATCATTTTCTTCGGATGACTTGACAGAGACGAAGTGGAATCCAGTGATGTGGGACTGGAGATGGAGGCAAAAAGCTCAGGACGAATTATCCGTGACAATGATCAGATATATAAGCTCGTGATCGCTTAACGGGTTTATTCAGGATTATTCGCATGGCCTCTTCTTGTAAGACGGGATGTATAAGGTGTCTCTTTGGAGAATCTGAAGAAACTGGTAAGATTTCCTTTGTAGTAATGTAGATACGTTGTATCTAGTCTATGGTAATCGAAGAATCTCAATCATCGGGTTACTGATTGTGCGGATGAAGATTATACTGACCCTATCTGGCGCGGACCACTCGTGGTACTACATAGCCGGATACTTTCTCAATATCCCACCAATTTACCGTGGCCTGTAGAGATAAGTGCCACACACTCAGAAGAGGAACGAGATATAGCCAATGTTGTAGATGATACTCTGTCCACGCTGCGTAGGACCAGGGTATCGTTATGTACAACCGACTCAGCATTCAAACAAAGCGGTCGGGCGAGGTCTTGCAAATCCCGGGGGACTGGCAGGATGGGGTCACGATGAGCAGCGCTTGCGATTCCAACCTCAAGATTAACTGCGGCACGCAAATCATGGACGGCACCAGGTATCCACACGGAAAACTTGAACCGCTTTAAGACTGGGATCGTAGATGGTGGCGTGGAATTGGGAAGCGATGCTCATGGATACTGAGTCACCTGAACTCTGAGCCTGCGTGGAAAGAGAATTTGGGATTCAAAAAAAGAAAAGTTGATAAACGGAGATAGAGGGGCATTGCAAGATCATTGTAACCGTCGAATATTATCTGTCGGTAAAACTAGTGTGGTGGCACAATTCAAAATGGAGAGGAGGACAAAGAGCCATACGACAGAGAAGGCATTGAACATCAGGCCTCAAAAAGCGGGAGAGGCTGACTGCACTATAAGCTGTTGTTATCAATCAGGGAACGAAGAAGTGAAAGCTGACTCCGAAGCCGAATCGGATTTGCAGAACACATGCAGATGATGTACTGCAAAGATATTTGGATACCGTACGTGGTTATAACCCTAATGTGGTTCTCGTGAGGTTGACTGTGGATCCTAGTACGGATTGCAATGTAAATAAGTTTTATTGACTCGGCAATGATAGAGCATACAAGGAATACAGATACAGATGGGTCAGATGCGGATCAGGATTCATAATCGTTATGTATGAGAACGTACACAGGGTAAATGTCATCTAAGGGATTCATCAAGTCTTGCGAGATCCTCTTTGGCGGCCAAAAGCACTTCCTACATGTATTTCAGAGACATTATTCTTTGAACACGCCTATGCACTCACGGTTACAAACGACTGCCTCGCTTCGTCCTTGATTTCTCTCCACCTCTTTTCGTAGGTTCTCAATAGTTCATCATACTCATCCCTCTGCCTCCGATCCCCTCTCATAGCTGTCCTTATAACAGCTCGCAATACGCAAATTCCTGCAACCCATTCAACTTCGTCCGACTCCCAAACCGCATCCCGCGCTACCATCTCAGAGAACGCCCGACCCATGGCATAGGCGTACCCGCTATTATCGGCGTCTCCTGCATGGCCCATGCCAAGCATCCCATGTTCAAGTGCTGCAGCGTGGATATTTGCCCACTGTATGTGATCCTTACGACGTTGACGGTCGCTCGCTATTCGTTGCATCTCATCTGACATTGAACTCGGTGCTGGGGCCGACGACAGTACTGGTGACCGCCGCTC
The DNA here is from genome assembly GCA_018221735.1 of Termitomyces sp. K1Aa. NCBI lineage: Eukaryota > Fungi > Basidiomycota > Agaricomycetes > Agaricales > Lyophyllaceae > Termitomyces > Termitomyces sp. K1Aa. The sequence goes on from JABAJX010000097.1 coordinate 23,831, forward strand.
TTGCTTAGTTGTTGCATTCGGTACCCATGTAGAAAATTTCCGTACTTGCATTTGGATGGCTCGCGGACCTGCCAGTGGTCCAGAAACACCAGCGTGCACTATTGATGGTGAGAAATACGTAGAAGCCTCGAAGTATCGCCGGAGGTAGGCAATTGGTTCTCTGTTGTCATTATAATGACCAGACTTTGTTTCTGTAGAGAGCGCTTCGAAGAGTGCGTCGACGACAGCGGTCAACGGTGTTGGTGATGGATCGGAATTTATAAATGTCAGGATCATGGTTGCGAGATTAGAGGCCTCGGTATTGCCAAGAAAGGCATCACGGATTGTCGAATGGGTTATGGTGGGTTTTACATGGGGTGAGATAACGGGCGGTAATGAGGATGAAATAGGCGCTGCGGGGTGGAGCGCTGCATGATATTGCACCGGAGACACACCAGCAGGGCGGGAGGAGTTAGCGGGACTAGAACTACTTTCTGCATGGGTATATGGTATAATAGTCGTTGTAACCGGATTCCATGGTATGTCGCTGGAATTCGCTTGAACTTTGAGAGGCAATGAGACAACGTTCATAATCACAGAAGGTCTATGGTATGAACCTTACCTTTTTCTGTGACCTTTTTGGTACCAGACCTTGGCCTGCCTTCACTCTTGCGCCGATTTCTACCTACCGTATTCTTAAACCAGTTGTAAATTTGCTTAGAAAGAGTGAGGGTTGGTGATAAAACGCATATCTTCTGCGGATTAAGCGGCACTAACCTCGCGAAACTTGTTCTCCGCTTCATGAACGTTGATGAACTCGGAGGGTAGCCCAAACTGCGTGATAAAATCCGAAGCCCGCTCCAAGGCGTATTTCTTTGCATCCCCTCTGATTGAACCTTGGGATCTTCGTTCAAATTCTGCTAGATTGCTGTGAAGGAAAGATCGTCAGGGAGAAGAGCTCCGAGGATCTGGACTCCATTATACCTCTTGAGAAACGTCAGCTGTTGGGGAGTGTAGGCTTTTGGAAGCCTAGGTTTGTGTACCCTAGGATCGCTGGCCATCGTATACAGTGGGCACCTGGTCCTGAGGATTTTAGATATTGATCGGAAGGTGCCGAGGTACCTCGTGTTCGGATTTCTCATGAGGATTCCCTCATATTTTGATTTGTACAAGATAGCCCGCAAAGAGAAACATTTCCTACTAAATCTACGTCCATAAAAATTAAGGTATAAGGTATACATAAGTTCTCCGAAAATGCCTGCATTTCAGTTGGTAGGTTTCCGACAGACGGCAAGATACATCGGTGTGAAGAGCTGTCACAATATGGTCAGAAGGATGATGACCATAGAAAAGCTTGAAAAACTCACCTTAGTCTGACCACCCTTCACGAGAGCGTCGCCAGCAATCTTCAACGATTCACCAACGGAATGGGTGCCCTTTGGCACCAACCCGAACCATTCAAGGACACGGGTGGCATTGTGAGTGACAAGCTTGCCACTCCAACTCATCCGCCAGACAGTGAAGTAGTCCCAGAATGTCTGGGCCTTGGAGATGTCACCCTCGAGTGGGTAGTACCATGGTATAGGGTCCGGGCGGTTGGCCAAATCCTCGTCATGCTCAATTTTGAAACCGACAGTCTCGAGGGCTTGACGTGCCAGGCGAAGGGGGCGCATCTCGGGAATACCATTGCCAATCTCAATCTCGTGAGCGAGGCGCTTGTGCTCCGCGTCAGAGGGATCCCATGTATCGGTCATACACCACTCATACACACCGAACTGATCTCAAATTAAGAAGTTGAAAGAAATATCTGAGAACAGATACTCACAACTCCTCCAGGCTTCAAAATCTTGAAGATTTCCCCGTAAACACCTTCCCAGGAAGGAGCATGGACAGTAGCCTCAATGGCATAAACTAGAAAGGAGAACTGAGGGAATACGACATACTGAGCATGTTATGTACCCACCTGCATCGAAGGAGTTCTCGCCAAACTGCTCGACCAGTTTCATAAAGTCACCCTTAACAAAGGAAACACGGTTCTCAAGGCCAGCCTTAACAGTATATTTTCTCGCTCGGTTGATCTGGAAGTCGTTGTTATTCAAGCCGATAATGGTAGCGTCCGAAAATTCGGCAATTTCACGAGCAGGACCGCCAACACCGCAACCCACATCAAGGACGCGCATGCCAGGACGAAGGCCCATCTGGGCCGCAAGATAGTGCTCATGACGAGCAAGAGAGGCACGAAATGCCTCTCCCTTGTAGAAACGCGAGAAGTGGAAGGATTGCGCCCAGCCGTACTCGTACAACTCGGTAGCACCGTCATAATAGCCTAAGAGGTATAAATGAAATTGTTGGAGACATAGCATACGGATAACCAACCATTTACGACTTCGGTATAGCTGTCGAGACGCTTCTCGGTTCCGCTCTCATCTTCCCTTCCGAGGTCCTCTTTCCAGAATGCGTTGTAATTCTCAATGCGGTTGCCTACGCGACCATCAGCAGAAGGTGCAGCCATTTTGTCTACGAATACGATGGGAGAGGTCAGAGACTGTGCCCAGAGAGATAGAGAGGTTCAATAGCAAGGGAATTATAATATGACGCCACCTCAAGCAGGTGAGACGAAGCAGAACAGGAATAAAGCAGGGTACGATATGGAGAACAGTACTCACATGTATTATAATAAGGAGCGGCGAGGGAGAGAAGGAAGGGAAGTGGGAACGCAACGAGCTGAATGGACCGACTTTTAAGGTCACCTCAAGGTTTTTTTGAATACCCAAGACACGTGATAACCTATTTATTAGCCCATCGAGTATCGGATGATCGTACGAGTATTCGCTGGCATTTTAGTTGCATCCGCGAAATCGTGCCAAGTCCTTCCGTCTTTGTATATTTACATTACAACGATCCTAGACACGTCACTCAGTTTGTTGTATTTTACCAAAGATTTGGTCCATAAGAGAGAAACCTACCTTTCGATCGATATGTGTAATATG
>JABAJX010000098.1:0-26437 GCA_018221735.1 Termitomyces sp. K1Aa
GGTTCTGTCTCGAAAGAGAGCGTAGGCGCCTGAACGAGTGAGGCAGGTTTAGGAATGACCTTGTAAACCGGCGGTGGCGTGGGTGTGGGTGTGGGGGAGGAAGTAGAGGCTACGTTAATCAAGTTTGATGGCGGTGGTGACGGGGAGGCAATCTCCGCAATGGACGGCAGCGAGCTACACTCCGAACGAACAGGCGATGAAGGGTACGCGGGGGATGGGTCACCAATGGATAGAATAGAATCGCGTGGGGTACTTTCACCCGGAGATCTTAGGTAACGAGTGCGGGGACCCATGGGTGCGTGAGCGGGTCTGTTCATTGAACCCGACGGTGAACGGGATAAACGATATGAGGCTTGTTCTGTCATGATCAAGCGTGGAGAGGCCATAACGGTTGAGAACGAAGGAACGCCTATGTAATTGATCGTGGGCAATAACACGGCACCATACGGCCCTGGGTACAGAGCACCTACATACGCACACCCGTGAAGCGTCTAAGTATATGTCAATTCAACAAATCGGTTTCTTTCTCACCCGAGATTCTTCCTAGTGTTCTTAAGCTTGTGAAGATCTGCCTCAAAAATACCCATCAGATATCAAGACATCAAGGCAACATCAAGGACGGATTATGACAAACCTACCATCACGTTCCGAGATTGAAGGGATGTGGCGAAAATCACAGGAGTTTTCTCTGTCGAGCCTCCAGATACTATCTTATATCTATTTTATCTGTGCATCATTCACCCACACTCCAGCGTTGTACGTTGCACGCACTGGTTCCGACGAGGAAATGATGGAGAGCAATGATTTGGGTCATCTGTTTCCGCACAAAGATGAGAGAAACGGCAGAGCCCAAGCACATGTGAACATTACGGCGATCGCAACTTACTGCGGGTATAGACACCCAAATTTGGCAAATGCTTCTCAACAGGCCTCGATTGAGATAATTTTGAGTATAATGTTTCTAAGACAGCCCATAAGTCCATTGATATTGCAAAAGAATCTCCAACGCGTGTCCATCGTCGACATATGCATAACCAAACCTCTTATTTACATCTAGCATGACATGGTAACGGTGTCATATGGACCTAGTATGAGAGGAATTAACAACTTGACACCTGATGATTTGAAACGGTGTCGACTTACCTGAGTGATCGGGGATGCTACTACTGATAATAGTTTTCACATCGCCTGTGCTGCAGCGCTTATCCGTATTGTCTTGTCCTTATGACATTGGGATTAAATATGTTATCGGTTTCTTCAGGTCAAGAAGTCTTTCATACCAGGGCATGAAATCCATGTCACATCGTCTTGCTGGATATGCGTCTCTCCCGAGGGGTGATGGAATCCCAGAAAGCGACCTGAGTAGCAATCAACGTTCAGCAGTTGAGATCGCGTCACCGAATTTGTAGCTTAATTAATACCTGGCAAAATAGGGACCAAGTCATCTCTGAAGGAGCCAACAAATCAGGACTTTTGCCATAGGCAACGAAGTAAGAATCACGAACTGGTGAGTGATTCGCGTCACATCAACATTCGCATCAACGAAGTTTGCAAATGCTCTGTTCCCTACCTAATAACGAGTCATGATTCGAGCAATCATGGATCATAGAGCTTAACATACCCTGGGCATTCCATAGCCGATGACCTTGACGGCCACACCCGGGATCTGAAGAGGCAAGAACACGCCATCAAGGAGAGCAATTGCAGCGCCTGTATAGATAAACGAATCGACTCTCAGACACGATATAAACGTCAGGAAAGAAATAACGCACCGAGAGAGTGTCCAACAACTGTCACGTCATCCAGACCACTCTGATCCATAGCGGCCTTCACGGCAGCAAGGATATCTGCAGATGTTCTATGTCAAGAAAGTTGTCGTAAGCAGAAGATAAAAAAAGATCGTTGCTTTCAAACTTACTCTGCTTGTGAATCTCTGAAACCGTCGTGAACCTTGATACTGTCACTGACCCCCGGAAAAAGAGTGGGATCTAGTTCCCCCCGAACAAGGTCCGCATCTGTGAGCAGAGGCATCCTGACATCTGATTGAGAACCTCCTCCGAGTCTCGCCACGATTTTTGATATATTTCAGCTCACAATTTACTAGGGTCTGTTCCCTGATGGGCCACCACGATAGTCTGTGTAATATTCAGCCTTGCTGCACCTATTTCGTACAAGCAAGTCGACAGACCTCGAGTGTAGGATCGACACCAACGAACCAGAATTGCACATCATCCCCATCTCCTCCAGAAGCGACGGGCTGGAATGTCGGATTGGCATAACAATTCGCTGCATAGATGTGCCGCAAAATTGATACTTTAGTTGATCCTTGAACGCCGAGATTCATGAGTTATAACAACACACCTCCACATGTCCAATTCCTCGTTTCAGTCGATGAACAGTACGCAGTGCTAGCATAATGCGTGAAGGGCCTGAAGGCGGAGATCTGCGGCTGGGTGAGGGTAGTGAAAGTTGTCACGGCATCGCGCGTTCTGAGGGGTCGTGCAGTGGAAAGAGGTGCTGCCTTGCCGCCAGATACAATTATATTAGAAAGAACGGCGAGAGTAAATGTGAAGGTTGAGAATGCCATCGTAGAGGCCTAAGAAGGAACGAAGAAACCAAAGCTTAAGAGAAGAAAAGAGACAAGAACACGGTGAAAATAACGCCGGAGTCGCCAGGAACAGAGGTTGTAAGATTGACTCAAAGGTAAGGGGGCTTCTTATACAATTTCATACACAGTAAACATAGTAACAGAACACAAGAAGTGACTGGACAGATTGTCATTTCCGTGTCTATGTAGATGTCATCCACGCCAGTGGTTGTGAAGACAAAGACCGAGCTTTCTACGGGAAGCCTTACACGAAGATATAATCAATCCATTTTCTTTTTTTCAGAATCTTAGGGAAACGATCTGAGAGTCATCGTCAATCTAGAGCAGGGAGTTTGTAGGAGAGGGAATCGATGAGAGCCTCAGGATACTTAACACCGGCCCGTTCCAGTCCATTCCTCTGATCCCTCCACGTGCTCCTATGTTTATCTTCGGCTTGGCAGAACAAACATGAACGCTTCCTCCAGAGGTACATTACGGAGTCCGGACCCAAGACCGTACAGCCAGCTGCACGTCTACATATACTTACAGGAGTCCCGACTCGTCATACTCAGCAGTATCACAAGAACTCCCTCCCCTGTCCCCATGAACAACGATATTTCTCCGGCACTTCCCAATCCCGCACTTGACATTAGGACATTACTCGGTAGATAACCGAAAACAGATTGGAAATTACCGATTCTGTGTCTTACCGCGCAACCAGCCCTGCTCATGTCATAGCAGCGTGACCCAATTTTGCATGCTCTTGTAGGCGTTTAGATGCCCCTGCCGGTATGTATGCACCACGTTGTACATTGACTCTAAGTATATAAACACGCCTACTTCAGAGGCCACACGAAACAAGGACTCAGCAATTATGCATCCCCTACTCTTAGGGCTTTCTCTCGCGCCGACTTTGTTCGCAGTGGCCAACGCGGGATTTCCTCCCAAGATTTATGGCGTCAATCTAGGTTCTTGGTAAGGCCTGCCTCAACAAGGAGAAACGTCCGACTGACGGTTCCTCAGGCTTGTTTTGGAACCGTGGATGCTCCCTGCAGGTGTGAAACCCACATATACGCGTCTGAACCAACTCTAAGCAGAACTTTTCAGAATGGATTGCAATGGGAGGCGAGCAATGTGACGATTGTTCGAAGTGCATCGACTCAGAATTGTACGTTTTCAAGTATCTTGAAAGCCTTTTCGATGCTGACGCGTTTATGTCGCACAGCGCATTCGCCAAAGCCTATCCCGATACCGTGGATGAAAAGTTCAAGGAGCACTGGTAGGAATACGCGAACGCAATCTATCGAACACGACTGATACTTTTTTGCAGGGAGTCTTGGTTTTCACAAGACGATGTCGACCAGTTCGTGGAACTCGGCCTTAACACCGTTCGCATTCCTGTATGAGGTGTTTCCGTGCACCATTAATCTCAGCAAAACTGATTTCGCTCACAGCTCGGCTATTGGATTGTTGAAGACTTGGTTGATCGGTCTACTGAGTATTTCCCTAGGGGTGGACTTTCTCAACTTGTAAATTCCATTCAAGTGATGTCACAGTACTTTCTTGATCTTCTCTCTTTCCTAGCGACGCGGGCTGCAACAACTGAAAAAGGCGGGTATCATGGCCATCCTCGATCATCATGCTCTCCCTGGAGTTCAAGATCCTCAGCAGCAGTTCACGGGAAGGTCCGTCCTCTTGAATGTCAACTCTGTCTAGCGCTCAATGTTGGATCAGGTGTACTACAGATGTCAAGTTCTATGTCAGATGCCATCATCAGATTTCATTCAGTTGACTAACATTTATGAACAGACCCCTTACAACTATAATCGTGCATTGGTATGGACTGCCGTAATGACGGCCCTATCACACGTCGACCCCGCATTCAGTAATGTTGCCGCCATCGAGGCGGTCAACGAACCTATCATGGATGCAAATCAAACCCCAGGTTACGGAGAATGTTCGTGCCTGTATCCCTGACCGCATCATTTTAAGTTGACTTTGCCTCAGTTCAGAAAAACTTTGTCCTCGTCGTCCGTGCCGTAGAACTGCTCCTTGGGATTCCCGTACCCAAGTCAGGCTTGGATTTGAACTTCAATATCCATGCCAGTGCTAACGCCAACATCACTGCATCATTGAAATTTGCGGCACAACTTCCCCCGATCTTCACCTCGGACGTCAAAAAGGCTGTTCTCGATGCTATCCCTATCCTCCTGAAGCTCGGTATCCAGCTTTCGGTAAAGGAGATATTACATCTGAATCTACCTGGGGTTCACAAGAAAGAATCTCTTATTACCAAGTGCGTCAAGCTTGATGGCCTTGTGGACTTTCTCGTGTCTAACGAGCTGTTTCTGTAGTTTTATGGATATCAACTGGCAGCACAACAGTCCTTCAAATCCTGCGGACGCCGCAATCGGACCACAAATATATGATAATCACTTGTACTACTCGTAAGTACTTAACACTTGGTTAAGACCGACACATCCCTCATGATGGTTGTTTCTAGGTTCGGGGTATTTGCATCGTGTTCTTACCCTGTCATTAAACGCTAATGTCTCGGAAATATAGGGTGTTGCTGATGCCACCGAAGACGCTTACCTTAGGCACAATTGCAGTCAGTCATTTTGTCCAAAACGCCGATTGTATTCACTCAATCTCTTGTAATTAGACTTGGACCGGATTCAAAACGATGCTGCGTTAGGCAATAGTCCTCTGTACTTTGGTGGTAAGTCGTTATTATTGTAGCTGTCTCAAAATTGACGTTGTGCATCAGAATGGGCTCTTCCCACACAGTTCCCGGCTTCGGACGAATTCCTGTGCAAATGGGCAGACGCTCAAAAGCGGGCTTACAGTCAAGGTGCCGGGTGGATTGTGAGCTTTGTTACCATGTCATGCTGGTGGTCTCATCTCAATACCCACTGTTCCTTTTAGTTCTGGAATTTCAAGATCGAGAAGTCGGACCTAGCAGGTGATACCGCGCGGCAATGGTACGTGCCCCCGCACATGCTCCTGACAATCCCATGCGACAAAAAGCTCATCTGCATGCCCTGATTTAGGTCGTACTTGGAGGGTGTCAGGCTCGGCTACCTTACCAAGGATCCATCCAAGCTCCACGATCCCCACGTGTGCGATCCCTACTTGAATGACGCTTAAATTCTGGATATTTACCTGGTGATTCTTGGGATACATGATGATAACCTCTATTGGCTTTGGATATGCCAATATGTAATAGTATCTCCTCTTGAAGACGCTGCATTTGACAATCACGTTTGATTAGACCGACCAAATCATGTTCAGCATCTATGACATTGAAAAAATGCCAAGGCAATATACTCTGCAGATTTCATTCCTTTCTGGGGAGGAGGAATGCATTATACTGACCTAGCCCCACCGCGGGCAAGTAATACAGATTGCTGTCACTTCCACCTTTCAGGATTTGCTTGTTTCTATGTATTTTTAACTTTTCTCCGTTTTGATCCGACGCAGGAATGAGCCACCTCTGATGCTGCAGCCCTTGCAAGTTCGAACGACAAATCTCGAGTCCTCCACAGAAGTACGCTTTCCCTGCGTTTGATGATCCTTTTTTACGTGCAGGTTACCAGTCTGAAACCGATTAGGCGACCTCTGATACCAAGACGACATACGGCACGTATTCCAGACTAGGCTTGCTGGAAACTCCCAGAGTCTCAATTCTGCTTTGTAAAGCATCACGAAGGCTGTCTTCGTTGCCTCTCTCCTAGATCAGCGCCTTCTCAGCCGTTCACGCCTCACGACTCGCTCTGGAACAATTTATTATACCCCCTTTGACCTGGTTTGCGTTGGTCAGTGTTGTATCAGTGTGATAGGGAGGATACCTATTGAATTGTCAGTTCCATATCATTTCAGTCGCGTCTGATGGTGATGAGTTGGACACGGTCCTTCTCCACATATTTTTAGCTAATTTGAGTCTTCGTTTTCCAGTGAAGCCGACCTCACTGTGTCGTCCTCATGATCCTTGACTTAACCTTTTCCCCGGATGTCAGTTCCTGCGTTGTGGCTCACGATGGCTTTGCACTTGAACACGCCAAGAAGGAAGTTTGTCTCTTTCCATCGGATCACTGACTTGAATTATCTTCCAGCTTGACTACTTAGAACTGCCACTACTATCCTCGCTGCTGTTCAGAGTGCAGTTCTACTCATGGAGCGACACATGTGACGATCGTTGGATGCTACGGATCAGGGTTCTGTCAATGGTGATAGGCTTATTTATCTACAGTCCTCGATGGAGTAAATCTTCCTCTGCAACTGAGTGTCATCACTTTCCAGGCGACCGGTTAAGAACTACTCTGCGTATGTCTTCCTCTTCTCTATATGGATGATTCACGCAGAAGGCTTTCCTTTTCGAAAGTTGTCAATGATCAGGCATTTGCGAACTATGTACGTCGATACACATGTCCCTTTGACGTACATCAAAGATAAGCGAAGTACTTTCTGTCTTCAATTCTTGGGCTACCCCTTCCCTCTAGCTGATGCCCACATATGGGACTCTTGTCTGCCCAGGTGAATCAGTAACCACAAGAAGATACTGTACGGGAATAAAGAGTCAAAGAGTCGAACCATGATGACAATGGAAATACGATGGTATACATCGACACGTGTGGTAGATCTATCTTTCCATGTCGGTCGAGGAAGCTCCACATGACTCCTCAGATGACCTTTCAGAATTTAGTCCTTACAGCATTCTTCTGTCTGCATATGAACATCCATCGTATGCGTACCTCCGGAACAATTGCCGTGGTGCAACAGATGCCTTCACATGACCTTGGAATTTTTCGATTTTGATCAATCGTTCGACATCATAAGCGAATGCTGAACCTGCAACTTCTTCCCAGTAACCGATATGTATAAAACAATTGACGTGACTGAATGTTATTGTCGATATCCTTACATTCTCCTTCAGCAAGATGATGTTATTAGGCCATCGCTCTCTCTGCGGAGTGCTTCTTTCCGTCATCTTCGTTTATGCTGTGCCTGCGGCGATCAATGCTACTACCCAGCATCTAGAGGCACGAGCGGTCACGACGCTTACAGCTGCCCAGGTTGCTGCGTTCAAGCCATACACTTATTATGCTTCTGCTGCATATTGTACTCCTGCCAGCACTCTTGCATGGAATTGCGGCAGTAAGCACCCAGTTAGGATACACTAGTTCAGACATATGTTGAGTTGATCTTGTCGGTAGACAATTGCAACGCCAATCCTAACTTCCACCCTGTTGCGTCTGGTGGCAACAGTGACTCTGTACAATATTGGTATGTTGGATACGATTCCGCACTCAAGGTCAGAACATTCTTTTGCGAACGGACAAGAATCTTCTTGATGCCTTGAACTTGTAGACAGTGATTGTAGCTCACCAGGGAACAGACACTTCTAATATGTACTCTAAAAGGTCTTTCTTTGCACACATAGGTTCAACTGACAGTTGTCTAGCCTCCCCATCGTCACCGATGCAGACTTCTTCCTCACGAGTCTTGACTCAACTCTCTTCCCTGGTTTGAGTTCAGATATCAAGGTGCATAACGGTTTCGGTGAATCACAAGCCGAGTAAGTCAAATCCCCTACTAATCTGGATACATGGAATATGAGGTCTAACGCTCAATGACCTCCTTCAGTACGGCAACAGCTGTGTTGGCAGCCGTAAAAACCGCTATGTCAACGTACGAAGCCACCAAGGTCACTATTGTCGGTCACTCTCTCGGTGAAAATCACTCTTTTTATCATAAAACTTGGAAGTTCTTTTTCGCTGACCTTCAAACTAGGTGGCGCTATTGCTTTAATTGATACAGTGTATCTTCCACTGCATCTTCCTTCAAGTACGACTTTCATGACTTACACCTACGGTTGCCCTAGGGTATCTGGCTTTTCGCGTTCACTTTTTAGACGTTTTAAGTAACGATGCATCCAGGTCGGAAATCAAGAATTTGTCGACTACGTCGATGCCCGTCGTGTTGTCGCTCGCGTTGACAACCAGTAAGCGGTGCATCTAATCATAACTTTGGATTTATATATATATATTTTCGTTCAGAGATGATATTGTTCCCATTGTCCCTGGTCAGTCACTCTATTCCTCTTCAGTCATGGTCACTCAATCATACATATAGGTCGCTTCCTTGGGTTTGCCCACGTCAACGGGGAGAAGCACATATTGAACTCACTTGCATGGGTTGATTGTCCAGGTCTGTGGTGGTTTTTTGTGATCTCAACGCTGATACCCAATGTGCTCTAAGGACAAGATAACGAGGACTCTCAATGTACGATCGGCTATGTTCCTAATATTTTTTCAGGAGAGACCGGTGATCACTCTGGCCCTTATGATGGAGTGAAAATGGGCTGTTAGATGTGATGTTCCTTAGCGAGCTGCAAGTACCAATTCCAAAGCTAGTTCGATTATGTAGTATCCATGCTCATTGGCTAAGCCTGGTGAGTGTGTCGAAGGTTCATAATACGGTTAGAGTTTATGATTGTCAACGAAGCAAACTCGTAAACCGTAAATAACTCAAGGGCTTATTTAAAGAGAGATCACATTGTGCCAAAGTATTGCAATGCGCGTTATGTTCCTTGGATACCTCGTAGTCACAATGTCTCCAGAATCCACCACCGAAATACTTACAATGTGTTGGCCTTCTTTTTACGCCACAGATCATCGATCATCTGGCTCTTACTTCCAAATGATCCGATATCCTTATTTGGTAACTGCGACTGCTCCGAGAGAAGTATTTATCATACAGATGCAGAACTCAGCTAGCTCAGACTCGAAGCGCTTGAAGCCGCGTTAGATTCAGAATTTGGTGCATCTGTCGACTCGGATTCGGATTTAGGATCGAATTTGGTGTTCGTAGATATAGAGTGCAATGAGGATATCTAGGGCCCTGGTGGGGTGTGGAGAGGTTACAGCTTCGGATTCAGGCGCGTTTCTTGAGAGTAGATACCTGGGATAGGACGAGTGGTAGGTATGGGATTTGTGGAGTCCTTAGTCACATCGACTACTTCAAGAACATCCAAAGCATGCGCAGTACTTAGGCTCATAACCATTCGTTGTAAGTTGGCGACAGTATTCTTAATGTTAACTGTGATCCTACCCAGCTAACTGCTGCAAAGACTTTCAAGCCCGTCGGGTACGACGGTGATGGAGATTCCGTACAAGAATGGGTTTTCGGCAGCTATGATCCTGCACTAAAGGCTCGTCATCTGACTGTCAATTTGAGTTGCACTCTGATGTAGATGAAGTAGCGTCACACAACGTTTGAACAAAGACTCGCATATGCTTCGAGTAGAGTGAGCGCAAAAAAGGTTAATAATACAAGTAAGAGCCCATGGCTTAGTCTATGATATTAAGCTCCTGTAACCGAGCCTTGGCAAACTCATCTTTGTAAGTATTCCATATCCTGTAATGAGCATGAGAATGATCCGCATTTGGAGGTCGGAATGAAAGCGAACCGTGTGAGTTCTTCTATGTACATCTGCTGTACCCGGTGAACTTCTTCGATATTAGGCTTTTCGCACTTTTCAACGTGTATGGGCTTGCCAACTGGTGGACGAGGCGAGAATAAAAAACAAGAAAAGGTTGAAGGGAGGCGCTACTCACTAACTGCCACTATTCGCCGTCGGTAGGGCATGAGTCCCAAGTTATCTGTTCAGATTTATATGTTCAGACGCGTGAAAGTCTTACAAGGAGGGCGCTTACAGTTTAGTAACCCTCGACCATGGAATAAGGGTAAAGTAAAGCCGAAGACAGACTGGAATTTTCGCTGGAGTGCATATATTGTCGTTCCCTTCTCGTTTGGCATTTGTTCATATATCTAGCGATTAAAGTTTAGCTCATGTCTCTAAGTCATGAAAGAAAGGCATGATAGTCGCTACTAACATCATTTTCACCAAAGGAAAAAACGGGAACGAGGTCAGCTCTGAAGTTTCACAACAAAACACATGAGAGTGACGACGTGAAGATAGTCGAGAACAGACCCGTGCTGGATAGCCACTTTGATGAATCCCAATCTATATACGAAGGCTCAATTGTGATAACACCTCGCGAGTATCGAGACTGCGCTCACCGTTTTCGTAGAGTCAAGTCGGCAGTTCCAGGGCGTGCACTCAGACTCTCCGCCGCACCCCCAACGACAATCGTGATGGCGGAACCGGGGCCCGCTTTGAGAATATTTGAACAAGATTGCTTGCTGACACTACACACTCCCAAAGCCAATAGAATGTCTCGGTAAAAAGGCATATTAAAATTGGTTGTAAGGGTCAGAAGATGTGGTTTGATTCCAGGAAACGCTTTAGAGAACCCTGTGGCTATGACATATTTGAGTGAAGAGGGATGAGTTGAGGTCGGATGGTAAATGACCTTCTGTTGCGAATGTTGCAAGAGCACCCCTAGAAACGTCTTCCTGAGTACTCTGGAGTTGTATATTGATTTCAAAGAGGATGGCTTACATTCCAATGATTCCTTTATGTCTCCAGTGAGTAGACCTTGAAGGAAATGAGCACAAGCAAACCAAACGCACCATGCGGGTGATAACCAAAAACATATGGCCGATCAGCAGGAAGGTCGGCCTCCTAGGCACGATCAACCATAGTCTGCAGAAGAAACGGCGCGAACCATTACCTTCAAAAAACTATATACGGCATTGAGAGTGGACAGGAATTCCTTTTTCAAAACGACACGAAACTCACGATGCCGGATAGTAGTCCGCAAAGTACTTCCAAAACCGCAAAGACCGAAACCAAGGGCTCATCCGACCTCCGCGTTCAGGACTGTCGTCGAGAAAGCGCACCCAAATCAAGTATATTCCAAGGAGCGGCCAAATCGCAGGTATTGAGCTGTGCCAGAACGGTGAGGAATTAAGTTTGAAAGAAAATCACTGAAGCGATACCAGAGCAGGAAAAACCCTACGGTGGTTATCACAATCATAACAGACCACCCTGCTACAGCAAGCATCTGTAATCTCCTCTTCATGGGTATCTGTGCCGGCACGAAGCTAAGAGAAATGTTCATTCGGACGCAGAAGACATTCAGCAGCCAGAATCAAGACATACTTAACATTTGCGTGAAGAGTCGCGACGGGGTTCATCGGTGTTACACTGAGCTTCAAGAGATGTTCCTTGAGAGATGATGATGAAAGCGTTCTCGAGGCTGAAGTTAGTTTTCCCGCTGGCTTAAGCTCAGACATCGTGAGCAGGGTGAACCCAGGACGAAGCACGAGATATCTGATGGCGGTGGCGGAACACCGTGACGTTCATTCATTATTAGCCGGGCGGCCAAACAAGCTATTACTCATTTTGGTCATGTATTACACGCTCAGTCTTGGAATTCTTGGAATCCTGGCTGGCATCTAAATTCATATTACAGAACTACATTTGATTATCGAAAAGAAAGACCCGAGTATTAAAAATCGATTTTGGTGACTCAGGCATATAGGTCATCGTCAGCATCCTCCGTGAACCCAGCATTGCCAGCGGTTGTACCACCTGGCGCAGCAGCACCTTCGCCCTCGGGGAATTTAAAGTTGTTACCAAACCCACGCGATTGTTGCAGGTTCTGAAAGATAGAACCCAGATGAGCAAATACTCAGATATAATCATATAAAATGCATACCTGAGCGAACATCTCGTAACGCCTGATGTCTTGGTCCGAAACTGAACGACGGGCGAACTTCATAGCTTCCTCGAAGTGTTCCCTAGGCACCGCTAAGATAAGCAATCATTCCAGAACATGTTTGGAATGGAGACGCACCGTGTGATCTGGGGGACAGGGTCTTCTTCCTCGTCCTCCATCTCGGCATCACCGCCGGCTTCGCCACTTGCCTCCTCACGTTCCCTCTTCTCTCTTGCCTTCCTGATGTCAGAATCAATAGACTCGCGGATCGCCAACTTAGCAGCACGCTGACAGATTTCCGTAAGATCGGCACCAGAGAAGCCGTGCGTGCTCTTTGCAAGGAATGTAAGGTCAACATCGGGAGCAACGGGTGACTTCTTGAGGCAGGCCTTGAGAATGGACACGCGTGAAGGCTCGTCAGGTAGGGGAATGTAGATAAGCTGGTCAAGACGGCCGGGGCGAAGGAGTGCAGAGTCGATCTGGTCTGGCCTATTCGTCGCACCAATAATGAATACATTCTTCTTGGTGTTCATGCCGTCCATCTCTGTGAGGATCTGGTTCAAGACACGGTCGCCTGCTCCACCAGCATCGCCGGAGGAGCCACCACGAGCTTTGGCGATGGAATCCAACTCATCAAAGAACATGACGCAAGGTGCGGCAGCACGGGCTTTGTCAAAGACGTCGCGGACATTGGCTTCGGACTCACCGAACCACATAGTGAGAAGTTCGGGACCCTTGCATATAGCATGAACATCGAAGGTCTATCACTGGAAAATTGTTTCTTACCTTGATACTAATGAAGTTGGCATTGCACTCGTTGGCGATAGCCTTCGCCAAGAGTGTCTTACCAGTACCAGGAGGACCATAGAACAGAACACCCTTTGAAGGCGACATGCCGTACTTGAGGAATTTCTCGGGGTGGTCCACGGGATACTGAACAGTCTCCTGAAGTTCCTGCTTGACCTTCTCAAGGCCACCGATGTCACCCCATGTGACAGTGGGCACCTCGACGACGGTCTCACGGAGGGCGGAGGGATTGGATGTCCCGAGAGCGAAGCGGAAATTGTCCATGGTGACACCGAGAGAATCCAGCACCTCGGCATCGATGGTATCCTCATCAAGGTCAATGAGGTCCATCTTTTCACGAATCTGCTGCATGGCAGCTTCAGAACACAGCGCAGCGACATCAGAACCGACGTATCCGTGAGTGTCAGCAGCAATCTGGGATGGAAAGTTTAAGTATGAGTCATGTCAGGAACTGGTCAAAAAACATACCTGCTCTAAATCGACGTCGTCAGTGAGTTTCATGTTCTTGGTGTGGATGCGCAAGATCTCAAGACGGCCAGTGGGGTCAGGAATGCCGATGTCGACTTCGCGATCAAAGCGACCGAAACGACGCAGGGCAGGGTCGATAGAGTTTGGCCTGTTGGTGGCAGCCATGACCACAACATTGGACCGAGCCTTGAGACCATCCATGAGGGTAAGGAGCTGAGATACAACACGACGCTCGACTTCTCCGTTCGTCTAACAAACTGATCAGATTGTGGGTTCAAGGATGGCTTTACACACGTACTTTTTCACGTTTAGGTGCGATGGAGTCAATCTCATCGATGAAAATGATGGCAGGAGAGTTCTTCTCAGCCTCTTCGAAAGCTTTGCGTAGATTACTCTCGCTCTCACCAGCCATCTTACTCATGATTTCGGGACCATTGATGAGGAAGAAGAATGCACCAGTTTCATTTGCAACCGCACGGGCCATGAGCGTCTTACCCGTACCGGGTGGACCAAACATGAGAATACCGCGTGGAGGCTTGATACCAATCGACTTGAATAGTTGTGGATGGCGGAGCGGGAGTTCGACGAGTTCACGAATCTGAGCCATTTGCTTTCTGCAACCACCAATGTCATCATATCCGACATCAGCAAGGTTAGATTCTTCGTCTTCTCTCTTCACAGGGTCACCCTCTGTGGCAAATGTCAATAACAGCGATCAAATTTTGGGGGTATCGACGGACCGGTGTGAATCACAGTATCTTGGGCAACAATACAGAATTCTGCTGGATCTGTCTCGATGACCTTGAACTCCACTGTACGCATACCACCACGGACGAGGAAGGTGTCGCCCTTGCGGACCGGTCGGTAGGCTGGATTTCGACATCAGTAGAGAAGAAATTCAAAGTGAAACGCACAAACCCTCGAGGAAATATGGCTTGAGGTAGACATCGAAGATGTTTCCGCTGAGGCCCTCAATCGAATCATCAAAGGGTAGAATGTGCACTCGCTTTCCGTATTTGATGTCGAGACATTGGTGAACGTTGACAAGATCGCCGAGCTTGACTCGGAGATTGTTTCGTGCAACTTTGTTGATTTGTATACGGCCTTCCTCAACCTCATCCGAGCTCAAGCAGATAAGGACAGTGTCGCGCCTCTTCTTGCCACTATTTGCAAATAAATGAGGTACATAGCAGCATTTCTTTGGAACTCTGCTCACCGAACGATGATGGTATCGCCTCGGAAAAGCGAAAGCGTCTCCATTGTGGCGGGATGCAGAGTTGCGACTGTTCTCTCGGTAAATCGGGATGCCTCGCTAGGAAAAACATGCAAAACTTACCAGAGTTATCGTCCTGTTGCGCTTCATCGACGATCAAGCGGTTTGGACTATAGAAAAAGAGAACCGATTGAGTTGCACCTCTAGATGCCTAATATAATGGCACTTACGATTTCTTGGGCCTGAGAATGGCAGTAGAAATATCATCGGGGCCGGGCTGAGGGGGTGCGCCGCTGGGATCAGCCATAATAAATGTAGTGAAATGGTTGTAGAATGAGGAGATGTCCTGAGCACAGAGTTTAACTTATACTACGAGCGAGGACGCGCGTACGCTAAAGACTGGAGTCTGACAAACACAACCAATTTGAATCACAAATCACACGTGTCCGTTCCGAGCACCGACGTGTTCTTCCTGTTCGTTCTGTTGCCTTCTAGTTCTGTTCAAAGGCTCCGGTAACCAACAATAAAACAATAGTATCGAAGTACAACAAAAGAATCATTTACATTTCTTCATCATCAATTTCCAAGTCCTCGACGGGGTAATCACCCACTTTGACCTTGTCTGGCCGCACAAACACCCCGTAATTTGATCGACACGAAAAATATCGTTCGCCTTGTACACTTAGCACAAGATCAGCAGTAGCAGTGATACAGAATAAACGGGGAATGCGCCTACGAGCCGTCATTCTTCCCTATAGGTTCATCGTACTCGATTCCAATCCAAAGTCCTTGACTGAACTTTGTAGGTCCAGTAAACTGCACCACACCGCGTTTTTTAAGCCCAGGTTCTGTTGACTCGACTTCACATCGTGCACCGACCACAATGTCTGCGGGCATTTCAGTATCAACCGTAGTTTCCGCCGATTTCGACGCAAAACGCCCCATCTGATGCCGTTGCTTGTACGCAAGGACTGTATCTGAAAAGGTTGGAGGCGTTTCAAATGTATTTCTGTTGCAGATGCGAACCTAATTACCCTGTCGCTGAGCGTATTCTTCCGATGTCAATTCGAATTTATCGACTTGAGATACATCTGTCATTTGACCTGTGAAAGATACTGAGGGATTTGTGTCTGCTACCTAATATCAAGGATGAGTTATCGTCCTAAAGGGCATGCGCCGCACTTACTCTCAATACCTGATAGTCCCTGACACCATAGAATCCGAGTGGTTTAGAGTTATCAGACAAAATTGCCAGAGCGTCTGAATCGCTCTCAGAGTTATACAAGGTGATGACTTGATTTCCAGCCGGTATCCCTGTAATCAGCTCCAGCTTGTCCTGTCACCAACGGTCTGTATAAGTCGTCGAAATCCTAGCCTGCTTGATCCAAATCAAACCTTCAGCTTCTCGATGGTAACATGGAGCTCCAAACGCCGTTCCGAATGCGTGTCTGGTGAAATAACAAACAAACGTACCACACCCGACATTCTAGTAAACGCGCAATTGATCAGAACTGGAAGATCGAAAGAGGTTAACTAGATCTTATCTTATCCTGAGATTACAACTTACATAATACGAGTATTTGCTCGACAATAGTGTCTTTGGTGTGTCTCTTCGTGAAATCGTGTTGAACATCTTTGGATTCCCTCAATGCTGTTCCCGTGCCTTCACATCACCAGTTCCTGACGACCTCGCAAGCGTATCTTTTTCGAGCTGAATAAAGTTTACGAAATAACAGATTCAGCTACGACTACCTGAATAGATTACATCATTGCTGTATCATTCGTCGCGATAAAGTATGACGACCAAGTCTGGTCTTGAATTCATGGTGGATCTATCAGAGTCACAGAGGTGGAATTTGAATAATTATTTCAGTCTACACCACCTTATTCAAGACTCCAGAGGAAATTCACAACTCTCCCTCACGGACTTTAGGTGCGCGCTTAGTTGCATCTGAATCAGGTCTCATTACATTGATAGATCAGTAATAAAGTTGATATCAACAGGTGATTCCCAGATCCCGATGACAGATGTTGGAGTACTTATAAGTTGAGGAGGTCCCACAAGAAAGAAAAGTCCCCTGAACTTGTCCACTCATCTTACCTGCTCCGCTTTTACGCTTAGGCTGCCGCTCGGGCTGCTGCTTGACTTGGTTCGGGAACAGAAGTAGTTTGTCACATCATGATCGTGCGAGTGCAGCTCCCTTTGAATGTCCCAGCCCTCAGGTCATCCCACATGCTGCTGGACTTCGTCCTCCCTGTTGTATTTCTATTATCTTTCGTTCACCGGTCGTTTGGTCAGCAAGGAAACAATATCACAATACTCCCAAACCAACCTCAGATTGTCTACACACCATTTCTTTGTGCTATTGCAGATAGTACATCGTCATGTAAAGGTGGTTGGTGAGTCATTCATCCGAGTCGGGCTCCTCAACTGCGGCTTCTGAGTATATATTTGAGAAAAGGCGAGTCAGAAAGTTCAACAACGGAATAGAATTCGTTTCCACCGATGGGCCGGTTCCCGGAAACATCAACACACCACATATGTTCATACAATTTCGAGGTGTGTCCTGCGTTCAGATATTTGTTGCTGTCTATCGTAAAGCTAAAGGTTAACTCCCCAAAGCCTCAGTATTTTACCTCTCTACCTCCGCTTTATCAAACGCCACTGCAATTATCACTGTATCAACTAATGATACAGCCCTCCAGAAGATTAAATTTAATTCATCCGTTGGAATGGTATCTATCCATGGTCTTCGAGAAACGGTATTATACACGGTCGCTCTCACCTTCATCTCAGACAAGCGTCCTACCAGACTAGACATCAGTAACATCACTTTGATCGTGAATGGTAATCCGTACGCACTCTTCATGGTCCTCTTCCTCCTTTGCCGTAAGCAGATCCTTTAACAGTGCCAGCTCTGGAATTCTTCCCTCAACGACACTTCTTACCTCTCCCACTCTACCTACTTTTGGAAGCACAACTCAAACTCCTGCCAGTGGCAATCATAAACTGGTAGCAGAGGCCATAGGCATCACTATAGGGCTCTCCTTTGGTCTCACCCTCGTTGCAGTCCTAGGGTACCTGTGTTGGCGACGCGGGCGACGGCGACGTCCTCCAGGAGACAGCCAGAACGAGACAACATCTCGGCCGTCGCGTTTTTTGCCTAGTACATCACGAAATATAGCAGCGGGGTCGGAGTGGGCAACACATGCATTTGCACCTCAGGTCGACAGGCGAAGTCGCAGGAAGAGGTGGTTTTCGTGAGACTGCTTCAGATTAACGTCAGTATTTTTTCTCGGTAATATTCTGGATTCGCGATATTTACAATAAAATAACCCGTCTTATCTTTGACATAGTCTTTGTGCATTCTAGCGTGCATCTAGTGAATGCTGACGTTGGGGATATACTTCATTCACATGTGTACTCACTTTCTTTGTAGTTATCTTTGCTCCCAGGCCTCTGCTTCTGATCACCTAAAGCCAAAAATTCGTACTAAAATCAATTTTATATCAAAGGTAAGTGGCCGAGTTCGAAGAAACAGATTAATGTGCTTATCCATATATGTAACACCATTCCCTCACTTGATGTGAAAATCTCACAGAATGCGTCGCTATGCGACCAAAAAATCACATGCATCGCGTCGTATAAAACAAGCGCAAAAACATACATTGAGGGCGTCAAGTGCGCAACTTCGACAAGACACTCAAACAGCAAAGATTCCTACACAAATACGCTGCTGCGAGATATTGAGAAGAGGGAAAAATCGGGGGCTTAAGCGTAAACGGTAAAAATGATGAATCAAATCCAGAAATATATGTAGGAAAACTGAAAAATGGACAAGACACAGGCACGACCTTGATCGAGATAATTGTGAGAATAAAAACAGTAGAATATGCGTGCGTGGTCGTGAGAAAGGGATGAATGGTATCTGGTATATGGCAACAGAGATCCGGGAACGGGTATGATCGGAGAATAGAGGAGGAGGGGTCGACATGGAGATGGTTGCGTATATACCGATGGAACAAGAAGAACTCCACACAACGCTAAGGCAGGTGTCGCGAAAAGTAGGATAACAAGACAACCAGGAGAAGGACAGAGAAATTGAAGAGACTTTATCAGGATAAATAGGATATGCCGTAAGGGAGATATCAAACAGATTGGAATCCAGGGGTGAAGCGAACAGGAGATCATCAGCGTCGTCAACGTCGTCCGTCATCGCAGCTTAATTCATTAGATACCTCCATAAGCATCATCAATATTATAAACTGATGGGGCTCGATTAGCTGGGACTGCCGGGGCACCTGCAACAAGGGCTGGGGCTGCCGGGGCGGGAGCGTTGTCTTGATAATGAGCCTGGTACTCTGAGCTGGAATACGGGTGGGCGTGCTGCGTTCCCGTCGTGACAGCGTGCGAGGCATCGGTAGAATAAGCGTATGAACCATATGCTTCAGGATTGAAAGCTTCCTGTGGTTTAGGCTGGGAACTATAGGCTCCATTGATCACGTCCTCGTGGTTGTGTGCTACATATGTGCCGTACGCAGCAGCGCCTGCAGCAGTTCCATAAGCAGCAGCACCGACAGCAGCGTATGGGGTATCAGTGTAAGCGGCGTCGTTGCCGTACGCGTAAGCACCCTGTCCAGCCATATTAGGACCACTGCTGAAAGACGGTGCGATACTGTGGTGGCGGAATGCAGGGTTAGGAGGAGCGGGTTCGAAGGGATTGTTGTTGTAGCCATTGCCGGCCTCTGACATGTTGGGAGTGCGGACAAAGTCTTCACGGTTGAAATCCTCATCGCTGAAGCGGTCACGGCGGCGCCAACGACGCTTGAACTAGGCTCAGATTGCGCGAAACATTGGAAAAGGAAGAACTTACGACAAGGAACGAGGCGATGAAGAAGATGACGACAAGACCAGCGATACCTCCAGCAACGCCGCCGACGATGGCACCTGTGCTGATACCACTTGATGGAACAGCAGAGGGAGTAGAGCTAGAGCTAACCACTGCATCGCTGGTCGGAGTCACGAATCCGGTCGTTCGGGTTTGGGTCACGGCAGCAGCGGTGATGGTAACAGGCTGAAAACAATGAGATATGACTCGACGTGATGAATCAAAGAGCAATTTACTTTCGTGGAAGTAGGTTTGGACGACGTTGAAATAACCGTGGACAAGCTTGAAGAGGAGGTTGTCGAAGTTGTTGTGGGTACTACTAATTCTTCCTGAGTGGACGCTGATGACGAGATGGTCTCCTGTGTCGTAGAGATGATTGTGGGCTTCTCACGATGCTTCGAGGTTGACGTCGCAGAGAAAATGGGAGTCGTGGGTGGTTTCTCAGGCTGAGTCGTTGTAGCGGTCGGCTTTCCATTTCCATTCCCATGACCATTGCCCTCGTTGCCATTGTTGTCTTTGGTTTTGGTAGTACTTTCGGTGGTTACGGTTGTTGGCGTTGCTGGTAAGATTATCAGAACACCGCCACAGATTGAAGATGGTGAGCATACAGCTGATTCCAGTTGTAGTTGAGGTCCCGTCGTGGTCGTCCATTAACGATGATACGATGTCTGCTAGAAAACCACGGGCCCGGAGTTGGCGATGGGAAGGCGAGCGATTGTGGACGGTCATAATTTTCTAAAGAGAGTGGGATTATGAAGGAACGTGGGGTGGGTGAGGTGGACGGTGCACCGGTGAACACGCTGGAAGAATGAAAACAACCCAGACAAAAATGGGTGGGAACGAAATGATGAGCCATAAGCTTGGCACGTGAAGTGAAAAGTTACGTTGGTCTACCGTTCTGCGTTCACTTCCACCTTGAAGACATTGCAGAACATTTGTTTTTCGATCCTTCCCAACAAATGTGGATGATAATCAAGTTATGAATGATTAAATAATGATTGAGAGCTTGTGTGGCGTATCCATACATATTTGGTAGATACCCGCGGTCCCGCGCATCCATATTTCCTTTCACAATTGCTGTAACTATCCCCTTTTCATCAGTACCATCGTTGTCCCTGGTTTTCGATCGGCGAGTCCTGTCCTCTCTTATCAATGAAATTGCATTGAAGAAGGATTAATCGTCTTGAATGCTCAGTGCATTGTAAACTTTCTATATTCCATGAGAAAAGAACTCGTTGAGCCTTGTTACTTTGAAGTGCAAATGTCGTGACGTATCGAAATGCTAATCTTCTTCAACAACTCTCCGCGAGGCTAAAGGTACTTGACTGGTATGTATACGTACCTTGGCACACTCGGGTGTTTGCAAAACAAATTACGTAAACAAAGAGGCTAACTTCCCACTGCATGGCATTGATCTGACCGGTGGCACTCGTCTTCTTGGGCGCTGCTTCGAAGTTTGCTCTCTTCCTACCAATCTCTCGATTATCTCACTGCTCACGACCTCTTACGACCCCTAATCACAACGTCACCCGTGCTGTGTACGTCTTGCATGGCCCAAGCCTTATTCGATGAACATCCTCTTGAACAGTATCTACGGAGTCAGTGTTGATACATTGTATACCGCCCATCTGTCTCATTTCATTTAACAGATGCAGGCGAAACTCGAGATCCAATTCCAGGAAGTACAGCCGAGTTCGAATCTGAACTTGACCCATGGTGGAGCACGGACTTTGATGAGGAAGACGCAGAGGAAGACAGCATTGAATGGCGCCCTCCATTCGTGATCAAAGTTACGGAGGTGGGTAGACACAGCTTCAGGTTGTCTATTCAGTGCTATATCCTTGATACAGGTCATATTGTCTCTGATCTCAGCTCTGGACCTCCCACGCCTGTGTACCCCATCCAGTCCCTTCGTTGAACATTTCAAGTACGATGTAATATCTTCCACACTCCTCGCGGTCTCTCTTTCCTCCCCACGCACTCGAACTCCACGGTCGTCGCTGCCATACCTACCGGGACAATTGGATCACAGCCCGACTTCAAGTATGCACCAGAGAACCCCAACATCCCTACCAGCAGTATCCCATGACTCTTCCTATCTCATACCCTCCTTTGTAATTGTTACTTTCTTTCTTGCCGGATACATTCTCCTAGCCCTTGTAACTCTTGGAATCACTGTATATACTTTCAATGCCAACGAGAAACCAGATCACGACGTGTCACCTGTATGTGCTTGATCTCATCCCCGATACCATCATATGCTAACCTGTCTATTCCAGTCTTTAGAATCTCTTAACGAACTGATAGCATCTAATACCGAATGGGAAAAGGTTGTTCAGACAGCCCTTGAACTTGTTGACCGTGACGAGCAAAGGTAAAACCTTTCTATGTTTCAACCAATATGGTCAATTGATACATTTCCAGTACCTTATACGGAGGAGCTACTCCACCCTCAGTTTCTTCATCCCTTCGAATTGCTCTCCACACGTCCTTGCTTACAACACAGAAGCAGTGCGACAATGTCCGTCAACTTTTTTCAGCTCTTACGTTACCTTCAGAGCTTTCTCAGCTCTCTGAGATGTATGCACCTCCCTCTCCTGTGACTTCAACTTTCTCCCATGATGGACGCACAATACCACTCTCCCTGCCGTCTCGGCGGCGTACACTGTCTATGCCATCGGATTCATTTCTCTCCACAGAAGCCAAACGTCAAACTTGGAACGGTACATACTCCAGGCTTAGTCAACTAGGTAGCCCGACGTTTAAAACCTTAGAGAAGCGCAAATATGATGTTTCGTCTGTACTCCGACCATCTCTAACAACCACTAGTGCACCAGCTACACCCCCACAATCCACCCTACCCCATGTGACCGAAGAATCCGACTCGGAGTACGAGGATGCACAGGAACATATATCCCACACTGCTGATGGGACGTTGACATTTGGATCGGCTGCTCTGGCTCTACACCGGAAGCGAAAGACAGTCGGTCTGGAAGCGTTTAGGCTACCTCCGGCCAGTTACCTCAGTTCTACTCCTCCTCGGCTCATTCCACTATCTCCACGCACGCCTCCTCCATCTACGTATCACTCCGGGTCACGATTAACACCTGTACAAGCCGCGCGACACCCGCTATCCCTTGCGGCACTGGATCAGGCTCTACAAAGTGCGCTAGCGTCCAAAAGATTTGCATGTTCGCACCTACTTGCATTGCGTTTTATGGATGAAGAAGATGACGGATACTGGGAGGATGTGCGCAGTGTAATGGGATTGTTGACGACTACGTTTGTAGACGCGTCGTCGCGGTTATCGGAAGCGATCACTGAGGTTGAACAGCAGAAGTTGCGAGATCAAAACCCTACGCCATCATCCCTGCAAGAGCTACTCCATGATAGTGACAGAAGTATGGAGAGTTCTGTGGGCCCATCTTCCCCGTTATCAAACAGGCGAAGTTCGAGCATATCTTTCGCTCCGCTACCGAGCCATTTGTCGAGGTTTGCAGCTCACATGGAAGCCATTAAATCCGCGTTGGACGACGCGAAGGGAGACCTACAGCAATGCGTTACCGCTTTGAGAGAGCGAGAAGAGATTCGTGTTCCTGATAATGCAGCCTTCGACCGTCGGCGAGCCCGACGAACGCGTCCTACTTCAATCTCATCGCCTGACGAGTCTCCTACAGCACCACTACCGATGTCTCCGGCAATCGAGGCTTACGAGCGTTTACGCCGAGAATTGGGATTTGCGCTGCGAGAATGCGAACGCGGGAAGGAGCGATTGCTGGATGTCTTGTATCCCCCTGATATGTATGGTCCAGAGGACGAAGATTCTCTCGAAGATGTGCCTGCGCTTGGACATGATGGGGGTGACGAATCGGACAAGCCTGATTCTGCGTTCCCATTTGATTTTGAGCAGGAGAGTCCGCCTGTAGGACATGCAGTAGTGGCTCTCGAGGCTTTGGATGGAGGGGCAATTGATGACGCGACGTCGCATCTCCTGCTCTCGACGTCGACGCAACATCTACCGCCGCCAGGTATTGACCAGGTATTCGAGGCGGACACGGGGAATGTGGGCGGTTACAAGAAGGAGAGGTCGAAGTTGACAAGGGAGGAGAGGATAAAACTGATGCGGGCTAAAAGGGAGAATGGGGGCGGGATGTTGGAATTTGGACTCTCGACGCCCGAGGAAGCAACGAAGCGGGGAGGGGGGATGGAGAAGTGGGGTCCTGGGGGAGAAGTTGTTCAGGAGCTTAAGGACATTATCTGGAAGGTGGGAGAGAGGAAGAGGCGGATGGCGGATGCGAATTTGTCAAAGTCAGTGATTGCTACGTTGCCAAATGAACCAGTAGGACTGGACGATGCTCCAAGATGAAACAAATAATAATGCCCTCGTCGCTTCGAGCCCTTGGTATTTATTCGATTTGTGATACTTATTCATCTTATTACACGCTCTTTACCATTATTGCTATGTAATTGGATATGTTTCGTACTTTTTGTGTTCTGGGTGGGCGATTTCATACCTCCCAGCTCCAAATGTCTGTCAAGGACTTCTAAGTCCTTGCAGTTGGAGCAAGGTTCCCAGGTATAGATCAGAGGAAATGCAGGAATTAGTGTTGCCCTGATAATAACTATTTAGTCAACAACAAGTATTATGTATCATCTTGGCAGAAGCCCAAGTCAACTCCAGAATCTGCACCAGAAAAAAAGAGAGCTTGACATACCAACTACTTCAATGGCTGCTAGTCTCGCCTTGACCTCTTCCATAGTTGGACGGTCTTCAGAATTCTCTGCCCTACAAGCCCGAATAATACTTGCAAAGGGTTCAGGTGCTTCTAGTTGTGCCCAAGGAAGTCGAGGATTATTGCCTATGATAAAGTTCGTTAACAGATAGCCGAAGCCATACACATCAGTCTTCTTAGAGTAGGGTCGTTTGTCAGGCGGTTGTCCCTCGTATCCCAGTAGCTCTGGAGCTCTATCACTTCCCCACCGACCTTCCAAGTCACAAAGGACGATAGTTTGGTAGTCAAGTGTCCCAAGGATGTTACGAGTCTCGAGGTCGCGATGGATGATATCATGGGAATGCAGAATACAGAGTGCGTCGGCAAGTTCCACGCACCATCGTTTGACGGTCGAGAGAGATCGACTCCTGCCAGAAAGAAAAGAAAGAAATATCCCGTCGTGGCATCGAGGAAAAACGAGGCGCCCGTCTTCCGTTCGACCAAGGACTTCGATAATGGAGGGAGAGAGACCCTTAACTTTGAGGAGATTGTCGATTTCGGATTTGTATTTGCATCCCTTTGCGAAATGCATCTTCTCGTCGAAAGGAATGACAGGTAATGCTTCGAGTTCCTCGCTGACGTCTTCAATGTCGTCGGGATCGATTTCGGGGGAAGGCCCAGGAGGAATCGTGCGGATAGTATCACCCTCGATCTCGGAGTGTGTTTCGAGAGGGGGGATGTCGACCAAAAGGCGCAATATATTGCCAGAGAGGAAACCGGGACGATCAATCACTTTGAGATAAAGCGATTCCCCCTTATCCTTCTCGCGGGTATACCAGCATTCGTATGCAGTTTTTGTGAATTTTACTGGAAATTCGCTTGTGATTGAAGGGTTTCTCGATGCCTGAGCTTCCATAATGTTACGGAGCTGCTCACGCTGGGCGAAGAACTCGGAAGCTCTGTAGGGTTTGACATTCCGATCTATATCGACGGCTCAGCTGAGGAACAGCGTACATACATACAATATCATATTCCCACCTGTCATAATGCGATTCGATGCATGGCTGGTGTGGCCCCACAACAGTACATTTATATATATCGTAGCGCGCTCGGAGCGCATCCCCGACTCTTTGATGTACATGTACATAGGACAAGAATTTGTTACGTATTTTTACAAAAACTAAACTAAACTAAAACTAAAATTAACAGAAAAGCAACATGACACAAGAAGTTGTATTACAAAAGGAAGGAAGGAATTTGAAGGATAGTATTACAAAAAGTTTGCCATGTATTATTACTCTACAGATGTTTTAATTTCTTCTCCTATGCTCAAGAAATGCGTGAATCTGTCTCCTTAGTTTAAGCTTTTCCTTCCTTTCTTGGTGGCAGCGTTGCCTAACATCTCCGACGATGTCCACAACTTCTCTATTTGAGGTTTGGACACAGGTGAGGGAGTTGCTCAATTAGATGGCATGGGTCTCAAGCGCTGCGATTGTGTTTTCTGTTGATTGAGGAGGGTATAGGAAATGAGTGATAATTGATATAATGGATGGAATGAATGAACATACTCTGCACGCAGTTGATTGTTGTGATATCTTTGATTTCGTTCTTCTTGTTCCTCAAATCAGCAGCTGGTTGAAGGGTGGAATGGCGTCATAAATGATTGTGTCTGTATTGAAGAGATGTGAAGGGAAGTCACATGTACCGATCTGTGCGTACTTTGTGTTTGTATCTCAAACTTCTTTTTTAGCGGAGCAAAGCTGCTTGGCTACTAATGTGGAAAAGGGTAAGATACTTCAAAGAAAGGTAGGTGTGTGACATACAGTTGTACGTGTGGTCACGCAACGTTGCAGGCATTGCTCTTTCTAAGTCTAATAGAGTCATAAATTCCTCATTGTTTAGAATTGCTAGAGTCATCAACAGAATCGCCACAAACGTGAGGGTAGCAAACTAGAGGATGACATATGACTGTGATGAGGGCATTTGTAGAGAGCAGGGTGAAATGATGATCTTGTGAAATATAGGGTGGACAATGATGTGACCTCTACCTGCCTGAATGCGGTAAGTCCTATAGAAAAGACTCAACACTACACCACAGGTTAGTGTTATGAGGTACTACTTGTTTAGTATGC
>JABAJX010000099.1:10373-26312 GCA_018221735.1 Termitomyces sp. K1Aa
AATCCTCGGAAGGAATATTATGCAGCTCGAGGTAAGTATGTGCGAATATGCCAGTGTCACTTTGAAGAAAGCCATCCGTAACAACGGAGGCGGTATACGAACTTGGTCCAGAGGGATTCAGAGCTCGAGGGCTCTTGGACTATGAAAATTTTGACCGCTTGATGTGCACGCTTTTTCGAAACTTTGGTGCTGTTGTGAACGAACATTCTCTGGATAATGTTGATCATCATTTCAAGCGAACCTCAGTTCTTGTTCTCGCCATGCAACTTTTCCTGCGTCGTCAGAGGACCTTTATCCCAGCCTTGAATGGCCTTCAGCTTCAACGGCGGCGCAATACAATCAATGTCAGCCGTCTTCAGACTTCGTCTAACAAGCAACTCCATTTCTGACTCTGGCACTTACTTCCACAGGCACTCCAAGCGGCATTTCGAGACCCCTCGTCACCTTTTCATATTCCTCCAGGAACTCAAGGACCCGCATCACCTGA
Source organism: Termitomyces sp. K1Aa (assembly GCA_018221735.1). Taxonomy (NCBI): domain Eukaryota; kingdom Fungi; phylum Basidiomycota; class Agaricomycetes; order Agaricales; family Lyophyllaceae; genus Termitomyces; species Termitomyces sp. K1Aa. The sequence continues at coordinate 10,861 of JABAJX010000099.1, forward strand.
CCCTCCCTCCGAGATAGAAGACGTGGCAGATCCATTAAAGGCAGCCACACAGGAACTAACAGAGGCAGGATTTGACCCGGCATCCTTCTGGGAGCAACGCATCGTTTGGGGGGATCAGGATGCATTCCAGTGCGTTTTTTCTGACCGGTATACTTATCGTATTCAATTTCCTCGTAGACACGTAAACAATGTCCGGTATAGTACGACGTCCTTCTTTCAGCATACGAGTACATATCTCATATGAACATTAGTGCGTTTCTTTGAATCTGTCAGTTCATATTCTCTTGATACCTCGTGCCACTGAAGTACATGTATAGAGCCGGATGCAATGGGTTCAATCTTTGGGACGCAAACTCGGAGGACAAGCAAAGGTAGACGCCATGATCAAAGGACACGGCGTCTCCTTCATTCTCAAGTCAATAGAGGTCCGCTTCCGCAGACCAGTGACATTTCCAGACACCGTACGGCTTGGCATTGATATGCGCACCACGCTGTTCCTCACACTCCACAGCTCCTCATCGGTTATCGGCCTAAAACCCAGTCAAGCAAGGACCCAGCTGTGTTCAATGCCACAGCATCCGCCTACTCTCTCTCGCAAAAGACTGTTGTCGCAACCTCTAACGAAGCTTTAGTATGGTATGACTACGACCGGCTCGAAAAGTGCGTCCCTAATGAGGAGATACGATCCGTCATTTTCGGTCACACGAGGGGCTCGAGTTAGGCGACCTTGTATGTATGTACTCGCTGTATTGAACATGCTGAAATGCTACTCTTAATTTTTCTGCCGAAGCTAAGTATTTACCTCGGCGATTGTTTTTTCTCATGCAAAGTTTACGACATGCTCATCCTCGTGACAGACAAGATCGGCCCTGGTGGCCCGCAGCGCGCCGATTAACGGACTTGGACTCGTCTACTTTATCGTTTCAAGCCTCGTGCTCTCTGTGCATTACGATTCTTGTGCTCTAATGCTCCTATCGAAGCCGAGTGTACTCGAATGCTCACCACGCCGTACAACCGTCATGATCACACGTATAAAGTTTTCATTCGGTCCATGTACCCATTTGCCACACCACAGCATGTAAGCGCCTCATCTCCCCCATACATGTTTTACAATTAGACCCTACGCCCTAAATTCCCAAGATCCGCCTTACTTACTTATTCTGCATTCATTTTCAACATCTCCCAGGCAGCCCTGATTCTCCACCGCCGTGTGGATCATGTTTATTTTCAATTGTCATCTTTACGACATGCCGTGGCTACACGCGCCTGTGCGTGTCCAAATGCGGTGGAAGAGCAAGCGCCTTCCTTTGCATTTGCATTTACGCTTCTTTGCCAAGACCATTTGCCGTTGTTTTTTTTTTGACTTGTTTTGCACGAGCTCGTTTTCGATTTTTTCCCCCTCTGTATCCCGTGAATGATGCGACTTGCGGGCCGATATCGCGTCACCCTCTCATCCCCCCAGGCTCTCCTCTTGTTGCTTGCGACTTAGCTCCATCAGAGCTATTTACGTGAATTACGGAGTTACCTTACCTCTCCCTAGCCGACTATTCTCCCTTACTCTTGATCCCTTGATCTCGATATAGTAACAGCGATTCAGAGGACCCAAGCATCGACATCCTTAGGCTTTAACGCCTCAAAGAAGCCATGTACCATTTCAAACTTTAAAGCAAGGCTAATCAGGTGCGTGCGTGCGTGCTGGATTATGGGCGCACAAGCGAGGGTATCAACAGCGCATGTACAAGAGACGAGACGGAGATGGCCACGCTGTCGGCATTCGTCGGCTTCGGCTTCAAGTGTCTTGCCTGTCTATTAGACTTGTAAAGCAAGTGAGTACATAGTGTACACCCCATTAATATTGACCTGATCTAAACCTTATATGTACAGGCTGTAAGTTCACACCATTATTAATATCTGTATACAGAATATCCACGATTGATGTATACATACATAGTAAGTATCCACCTCCAGGGACTGGCAGTGATTTTACGTCAAGACTCGGAGTGGATAAAGTATATCTGTTCCACTATTCTGGACTGCTACTACTACTTAGATTTCTGCTTTCTGCTTTCTGCGACCCTGGATTAAATCCACTCTACTAGTATTAGTGGCTACCCACTGCTCGCCGGCGGATGCCACATACATACATACCCCCATCCCCATCCCATCCCATCCCATCGCCTAACGATCGCCATCGCGCCACCGGATGCATACATATGCCAAACGACGCGGAACGGAGTATTATCATGGCAGCACGGATCGGCTAGTACTTACACCTTACACCGTCAGCTTAGAATCTCATCCTGCCAAACGCCACTGGCACGCGGAACGGGAAGGTTGTGTTGTGGCGCCGAAGGCCCGGGAAGGAAACGTCGAAAAAGCGCCTGTGTGGATCATCATGCGAGGATGTAACGTTTGGCGTTTTTCAGGCAACGGTTCACGCTCACGCCAGCGTTGGTGCCGTCATGTTGACCTTGACACCCACGCCCACGCTCACGCCGGGATCCACGCTGGGTGTTTGTTGTACCGCTATAAATAATTATCGTATGTACGAGTAACGTAATGTAAGTATTGAGGTTGACAATGACTGCAGTGAGCGCGTTGCCGCGCCTTGCGGGCCGTAGACCGAGAGCCATGCTCCCGGCGGCGTGTGACGTGACAGTGACTGCCAAGGTGATTACGTGTGGATCTGAGATGGACATATGTAAATTTGAGCAGAGGTCGCATCTGGACGCAGCCGCCATGAACACCGACTATCCCCAGCAACGATGGCAGTCCCATCTCCTCCCCCAGCACGACTATCCCTTCTATGCACGCACTGACAATCCCCGCGCCCTCTCCCTCAACCTTTCTTCCCTGTCCGTCACGTCGCCCTCCACCGCCCCGTCCACCCCAGTCAGTCCCTCCGTCTACCCCCCCGCCCACTACCAGTTCGACCACTTTGACGACAACCGTCGCACCCCAGGGCCCTCTCGCTCCTCCTCCCTCCCCCGCAAGCGTTCCTTCACCAGCACTCCGGTCCTCGAAGAGGAGAACATCCTCTACGACGACGCCCCCCAGCTGGCCTCCTCACAGACACCCTACGACGACATCGACATGCGCTACGCGAGCAGCGCAGCAGGCACCGCCAACGGCAGCCCCATCGACGCCAGCGACGCCACCTCCAGTGCAGAGGCAGACCCAAATGCACCCATGGGCGCCGTCGGAGGAAGCATCAACATACTAGGCAAGCCTCTCGCCACCAACAACTTTGTCACAAAGCTCTATCAGTATGTGTCATCCATGTCAGCCAGCCGTCGTCTCACAGCAACACAGAATGATCAACGACTCCAAGTCCGCCCACTACATTGCGTGGACAGAGCTCGGCACCTCCTTTGTCGTCTCCAATGTCGGCGAGTTCAGTCGCAGCATCCTCGGCTCCCATTTCAAACACAACAACGTAAGTCGTTGCCCAGTCCACGCGCCCAATCCAACAATCTCCACAGTTCTCGAGCTTCGTGCGCCAACTAAACATGTACGGCTTCCACAAAATAAACCGGGTCAGTCGCGCCCTGCTCCATCCATTTCAATCACTCACCTCCATCTCAGACACCCCGTGCCCAGCGCACGTCCACAGACGCCCAAACTTGGGAGTTTTCACACCACAAGTTCCTCCGCGGTCGCCCGGACCTCCTTGACGAGATCAAGCGCAAAGCTCTCGAACCAGATCCTGCACTCAAGCACCGCGTGGAACTTCCTGGCGAGGTGCGTACTGAATTCCTCTCCCGCGTCGTCTCCCCGACCGCGAAACGCGTCTTGTCCCGATCCATCTTCTTCCGTCCATACATACTACCCCGCACCTTGCTTTGTTTTGCATGTTCGACCCTGCAAATCATCCGCGGTCACCTCAACCTCTTCAACGTTGTCTTTCCTTTTTCGCCATCCTTCTTTCTCGTAGACTGTTAGCTGACGCTTCTCCGCCTCAGGTCGCCGCCCAGCTCGGCGCGATGCGAGACGAGAACCGTCGCGTCTGGGACCAGCTCACTTTGGAGCGTAAACGCACCGATCGTCTCGCCGGCGCACTCCAGCGCCTTTGGGAATTTGTCGGAAATAGAATGGGCGGTCGTACGTTTCGTTCCTAGCACCCGCTGATCCTCTCCCTGACATTCGTGCAGTCGCACCTTTCCCACCCGACTTGGTAGATGTAGGCGATAATCCAAACATATTCATCACCTCCCCTGGAGTACAGTCTTCTGCTGGGGGTACACCGTCAGCGGGTACCCCTGGAGGACGATTTGCGCCCCCACCTTTGAGTATGAACAATGTACACATGGGCGGTCTGCACACGATGCACAGTCCCAACAGCAACAGCCCCACTCAACCCGATTTCTCCGCCTCCCAACAACAACAACAGCAACAACAACAGCAAAACCAACAACAACAGCAAGCCCAGGCCCAACAAGGCACCAGCACGCCAAGTGGCGGTGCTCCCCCCCTCTCGCGGCAACACTCCTTCCAACACGTCTCCTACCTCCGCGGCGACGCCTCCCCCCTCCCTCCCTCCCCGGGCTCCACCACCATCGACATCTACGACGAAACCGACGCCTCGCGCAAACGCCCGCGGATATCCACCGACTCTGATTTACACCACGCGCACGCCCACCACGCGCATGCGATGCACATGCACGGGAGCGCGCCGACGTCTGCGCATCCGGATATGGCGCCGTCGCCACGGAGACCGAGTCGTGCGCGGAGCGATAGTGCGCCGCTTGGGTATGGGTTTGGGGTTGGGGTTGGCTGGGCGGGGAGTGGGAGGCCGAGGAGCGGGAGTGGGCTTGCGCCGAGGGGGGTCGGGGTTGGGGTTGGGGTTGGAGGGGGGCTGCCGAGTGGTGTGGGGGTGGGGAGAGTGGGGGTTGGTGTTGGGGTTGGGGTTGGTGTGGGAGTGGGGATGCAAGGGGTTGGCGTGCAGAGTGTGCAGACGGGGCCGGTGGGGAATCGGTGAGGTGTGTCTGTGTGTGTGTGTGTGGAGAGAGGAAGGAAGGAAGGAAGGGAGGAGGACCCTAAACCCTCCTCCCCCTCTACGCCGACGCGCGTGCGTGCCTGGCGACTACTTTTGTTGTTCTTTGTGGCGTGACGACGAGGGTCCCTCCGGCTCAAAGACGGACGTATTTTTTTCTTTCTTTTATTTTCCTTTTTCAGAGATTCCTTTGTTCGTTTTTTTTGGGTGTGTTTTTGGTTGTTTTCGCTCACTCCCTTCCTTCCTTCCACCCTTCCGTCTCATCCCGTTTGGACTGCTGCGTCATATGTACAAGTACAACCTCCACCCACCACACCCACACCACACTATAGAGCTCACTCACTCGCTTGGACCACACCACATCGATATCACTCGCCCAACAAAAAAACAACATCTCTCTCTCCACTGCTTTGTGTTCTGTTCTGTTCTATCTATCGCGCGCGCGGATACCCTATCCATCCATCCATATCTATATATCTGCCCATTGCTCATTGCTGTCGATGCTTTGACGTTCCCTTTCCCACAGTGTACTCGTCGAAATTGATTTCAGATCCTGTTTTTTGCTTTTGCTTTTGCTTTTGCTTTTGCTGTTGTTGTTGTTGTTTGATACATACATACATACATACACCAAGAGCTTTCCTTTCTTTCCTTCCTTCCTTCTTTGCCAACCCCATTCTTCACTCCAACTCCCACTTCAATTCCAACTTCGACTTTTGTAGTAGTAGTTGTATGTATATACTGTACATAGTCCCCAGTACCAAGTAAGTACTAACAAACACCCCACCCACGACGTATACCCCCACCCCACCCACCCAATCTACACAGACACGCACAACATAAACCATAAACCCATAAACCCATAAATGCCAAGAAGGTATTACGATTCCTTTTTGTTTGTTAACGTTATCTATCCTACCTACCTACCTCGAAGTAAAAACCGAATTGTTCTCTGGTTTACTTATGTCGTCGTCTCTCCCGTTGGTGTGGCACTGGAAGGGCATTAACGTTCAACGTTTCGACGACGGCGCCTCGACGTGATCGGATGGAGTCGTTCTGGTACTAGTACTAGGGCTCTATTTCGACGTGATCGGACGGCGTCGTTTGTCCATCCATTGTACGAGTACGTGCATACATACATACAGACAGACAGACAGTGCGTACCCGTCGGGAGCTCGACGTGATCGGGATGATGAAAAATTTTTCTACATGCAGCTTCGGATTCATCTCATCCTGGGCGACTTTGTCTCGCGGCTGGCAGTGGCACACGGTCCTTCCCCCACGCGCTTCTCGATTCTAATTATTTGATTTCTTTGGACTTTGTTTCCCAGTGTATACTGGTATACTGGCATACTCCGGGCTCTTCTTTATTACGCCGCGTGCGATCGGGATTCTGAATCACAACTACTTATGTATCGATGGGTGGCGCTTACCATAACCTCTCCCGGCCAGTGGACTCCTTCTACATTAATAAATTAGTTGATCCGAGTACGACGGTAGATCCACATATACATATACTTACTTACAGCTCTCACAGTCCTATAGCTCAATCATGATTCATGATTCATGATCCAATCTCACCAACAACAACAACTGGTGTGCTATTCCAACTATGTATGCACTGCCCGCTGAAGGGCTGTTCTCGACGGTTCCGAGATCCACATACATACATACCTTGAACCATCTCTAGCAATCTGAAAGAGGAAGAAAAATAACATGGGAATTTCTCTCGATCTTATCGGAGCTCCTAGGCATCGTATTCTCTCAGGCTGACAAGGTATGTATGTACATACTTACAATGAATAGATCCAGGTTCGTCAGTGTTTACCATGTCCCGACTCCCGCCCAATCGCCCAAGCTGATACTGATCTCAAATCAAGGTGGGTAGAATATTATCATGAAGCCCGATATCAACGATAGAGGGGTATATTCAAGAGACCGGCTCCAACACAAACAACTGACTGACTTCCTGATAATCCAGATCACGAGTATTACGGTACTTACGATAACAAAGAAGGAAGGAAGTCTCTCAAGGGCTCCACAGTGACTATGGAGGTTCTCGCGCGCTGTTCTTGCTGGGCACTCTCATTGGATCCTTGAGTTGGGAAAGAAAAGAACAGGTGTCACTGGCAAAAGTTGGAATGCCGATCTCTCCATCTATAGGGCATCTTTGCATCAGCTGCGAGTGGTTTCTCTATGTACCCCCCTCGTCTGTCCTAGGATCTAGACTATGTCAGACCAATCTCCTGGATTTCTACCCCGAGTCTATACGCCTGTACGGCGCGTGTCCGATCACCGACCTTAATCTTTCCTCCCCTCTTCGAAGCCATCCCATCCGATAAGTAATTCAAGTTGTAGCTCTCCGAGCCTTCGAGTCATGTTCCGAACACGCCTTTGAGATTCATAGATTGATGAAAGGACAGAGAATCAAAGATCCTGTGAATCTGTGGTAAGTATCTCTCAAAAGTTATTTCTAGGGCGTCTTCTCCGATCTATAGCTATCACAGCTCACAGTCTCAGGCATCGATCAATCTGGTGAACTATCAGAGATGCCCCCCTGTCTACATAGATCGACAATCTCTGCTCTGGGAATGCAATGTACACAAGTTCGCAGTCGACAGGCCCCGTGTCTCCGATATTGACTTCCTGATATGAGTATTGCGGCACTTGCGTTGACAAAAAAGGAAATATCGCTTGGGAAAATCGTCCTGTCGGGCTCCACGGTGACCATGGATGTTCTCGCCCTTGCTGATCTTAGTGAACATCCCGGACAGTAGGGATCTTCAAGCTGGATTCAGAAATAAACGGCTTTCGAATGAGGTAAAAGTTGGAGTACTCGGGGACCTCTATCATCTTCGTATCAGTTATTTGTATCGGGACTTCTCTGGTCTCCCCCTCTTGAAGTGATGTGGACTATCGGACCAACTTCCTTGTTTTTACCCGAGTCCCTGCAGCGTGGCGTGTGCGTGTTAAGTGTCACCCGACCTCCCTCTTTAGAGGAATGTCATTGATTATCCAAACGAGAGCTGAAGCGAGGCTTTCAATTCAGTCCATGTTCCGAACGCCAGCACCCGTTAATAGACTGACAACGTGACAGAAAATCAAAAACCGTTTGCCGCCGATCCTGTAAATCTGTGTAGTCTCTCAAGGTTATTTCTGATACGTTTCCTCATTGTACTCAGGACTCACGGCTCACAGATCAATCTGGTTCGTGAATTGCCAGAGATGTTCCTGTAGAGATGGAAGTTTTCGGGGAACTCGAGGATGCAATGAGGACAGATTGGTAACGATTGTCTTCTATTGGAAGAGTATGGTCCGTGACAGCCTTGGGAAAAGTGAATGCAAGATGTAGATGCCTTGGTAACTATACTCTCGGATTCTCAGATTATCCTCTTGATGGTCGGCCATTTCTTTAAGCAGGAATTCATTTCAAGTCGACCAATAGTCCTTCACGACATTTTTCTTGAGCAATTGATACGGCGCTTTCCCATGAATGTGATTTTGTGAGGGTCGAAGGTTGTATCTAATGGTGAATGGTGAGTGATCAATTCGCAATCCGTACGATGAAAAGACGAGAACCCCAGTATGAGCTCCCTGAAGCTCCACTGCAGACAGCGCTGACGCCGAAGGCACAGTGAGTTTGTGATGGGCTCGTAATAGACAGGAACGGGTTGTTCCTAAGAACACTCATATCACGTTGAGGTGATGATGATATGCATGGCTGATATCCAAGGATTGATTGGGCGCGAGAGAGTTGAACATATATAGACCTTCCCCGGTAAGAATGGGATGGATGTTGATCGACGCTTGAAGTAGAAAATAAACAGAAAACAGAAACAATTGTTGCACGGTTGACTTCAAGTGAGAGATAGGAATTGGATATGATGGGAATTTCTGCACAGTAATGGTCATACATACTCACCCCAAGAAATACTAACTCAGCAGTTGGAACGTTCCTGGGCTGATGAAATCACTGAGAAACACAATTTCGTCTGGCTTTGTGTAGGCCTCATGTACGACAAGGGGCTGGGCGGCCTTGATGAATAGTGGAGCGTTTTTCAGGGTTCCTGTAGGTTATACAGAGCATCGCATATCTTGTGAATGACTTCGGGATTCCGGCGAAAATACGGCGGCCGACAAGGGGAGCAGTAAATGAACGTTTGAATGTGAAGAGGCGCCGCGTGGCTTTCATCTATGTAGTTCGTGCTGACCGAGATCATGTACTGCATGTGCTGAGCGAAGATTCGTTGGTACATACGACTGTACAGGCTGGTCACCGTCACTGTACACCCAGATTGAAATTGCTCGGTAGGCAGGTGGTCAATCATGCATCATGGCTTTGGCCGTCGTTGAATATAGATGAAAGAACCAAGATTCGGGGCGGCCACGACGCGTCGTTGTTGACTTTCCTGGTTACTATGGATCCAATGCCAAAAATAGACTCGGATGACAACGGAAAATCAATTCAACATATCTGCTGATGGCAACGTGTGACCTTTGTGACTAAACGATCTTTCTTCCCTTCACCAGTTTCCCTCGTCTCTGTGTCTCCTGTCCTCCGGGGCCCCACACTCGTTTACTCTACCCAGTCCTTACGACAACAGAATCGATGGGAACTCATCGCAATGACCAACTGTTCCACAGGCGTGTTGCCGCACTCAGGCAGCGTCGTCTCTCACCCGAACAAGAGGCTGCGAAGCTCAAGGAACTCGTCGCTCGCTTCAGCCCCACTTTCGTTTGGACAGCGACATTGACTGACAATATACCAACTCCCACTTTGGACGCCCCTGGTCAGTAATCATACATTGAACGACTATCTCTAGAGCCATGCGTGATGCCGTCGTCGGCACCGATACCAGTTCACACGTTCGGCGATCAGTGTTTTTTCCCAGCTGTCCTGTTTGTGTCAATAGATTGATTTCTGACGCGTTTTCTCTTATCAGTTACTACTACTGCTGCTCTTGACGACGACGACCATGGTAATGGTAACGGACATGGGCATGGGCACGACCAGGACCAAACAACAGCGGATACTCCTACGCCTACGCCAGAACCTGCCACGATCCCGACGGTTCCCGTAACGAGCAGTGCATCTCCTACGACCAGTCCTGTGACTCCCACTCCTGTTACACAGACCACGGATGCGGCTCCAACCAGCACGAGCGTAGTTGTCGTCCAAGCCCCCGTTACGACTTCCACGCCTACAGCAGGGGTGAGATTGATCTCTTTAGATGTAGATATGTCTGATTTGAACATCTTTTTCAGGCCACTAAGCCTTCCAGCATCGCCGTCACCTCAGGCACAGCGACTCCGCTGACTTCAGCTTCTCGTACTATTACTTCTTCTGCTGCTAGCGCCACACAGACCGAATCTTCGGGATCTGGCACTAACGTTGGAGGTATTATTGGAGGTCTTGCGGGTGCACTGATTGGTATTGCGGCCCTTGTCTTTGTTGTTCGTTTCCTTATGGTGAGTGTTGTCTCAAAATAGTTATGAGCGATGCATCCTAAAGCCAGTCAATTACAGAACCGCCAGAGGAAGCGCAATGATGAAATGAGTGCTGCAGCATTCAATGCCACTGACTTCCGACGTTCCGCGGTACTTATGGAAGATCCTCCTACCCATGATGAGCTCGGTAACCATGGATTCAATCCCAGGCCACCCACCATGATTGAGCGCAGACTTGCTTCCCCTGCGCCGACCTTCGGTGCTCAGTACGGCGCTCAAGCTATGGCAACCCCCGATTATGACCATGGATACAACCAATTCCAGGCGTATCCTTCGCAAATGGATGACTCACAGTATCCTAATATGGCTTACCCCAACCCTCTCTACACGCAATCGCCCTACTCGCCTATCGCTACGCCTACCAGTGCGGTTCATAACGAGGAAATCCATCAAGCGGCCGTACTCACCAGACAACCGTCCAATGCTGTTCCTTATGCTAACGGTCCTGTTGGCTATCCTTCTGAGGACCCTAATTACGGTGGATACGTAGTCCCGAACCAGAGTGAATACGTCGACCTTGACCGCTCCAGTGTGCCTCCATTCCAGGCTACTCAGTATGTTGATATTCCCCAGCCGCTCAATCCAGTACTGTCTGGTATCGAAACACCGGCCGTAAATGCAGTTATCCAGAACTCCAACTACAATGAGACCGTTCACCCCGTCATGAACAACATGACGTCTACCTCGCCATTCTCCGACCCTATTGACCCTGTCCCCGGACAATTATCATACCCAGGCGAACCCAGTCCCCGCCCATCTACCGACTCCGTCTCCCGCCAAATTGATGACTTCCCCGTGCCTCCCTCGCCTGTGCACAGCAACGTCTCTCGCATTGAGTCCATCCCTCCCATGCTCCCAGAAATCCACGTCGAGTCCCGCCCCTCGTCATACACCTTTACGGCTCCTAACAACGCGTCAAGGGATTATCACAAGAGCCCGCTTGCAAACCAGCTCCCTGCCACTCCCAGCCCGCTTGCGTCGAGCGTTGACGTTTCTATTCCCCCACCTGCAGCAACCAGTATCCCGAATGCCGCTCCACCTACGCTGCGTCAGAGCAACATTGAGACGCCAGCGAAGAGGCCGGATACGGTGTATGATGACGATGACGCGTATGGTGGCATCTGATGCAAGAATTCTGTAAGGTCAACATGCGAGATGGGTTAATTTGGATTTTTCTGGGGGTGTAGGATACTGCTACTCAGTGTTCTTTTCCGTTTTGTCTCATTCCCGATGGATGGGACAGGGCGGGGGGGCATCTGTGCCTGTTTTTTTTCTTCTGCTTGCCATCTTGTCTCTTTTTGTGGTTGCTTTGCAGTGTGCACAAGTGTCTGGAAACATATATGTGCTCACTGGTGCGGGCGCTATACAGGGCAACTACTCTCTGCGGTGGATCTCAGTTTTTTAAACATATCTATTTTTGCATTTATTGGTTTTTAATTTCAAGTGCTTAACGATTTCTTTGCGACCCCTACCTTATGGTAGTACGAATTACTCTTAGGTGTTTTAAGTTTTACCGTTGAATGTCAATTACGGTCCTATTGTGGCCGCCATACCCATTTTTTCTAATAATGTATGCACGATGTCATTGATGCGACCATATGGGTGGGTGGACTCGGATATCTTTAAGCATGTTCCCAACTTTGCAACAGTTCGTCAGACCAAGACGACTCCACTTTTTTCGGACAAGAATTATGTGCCTAGTGACTTTACTAGTAGACATCGTGGCCTCGAGCCTGTGCAGGTTCGAGTGAAGAAGGTTGAGATGAGTCATAATGCAATTCGTCTTGTTCGCTTCATTTAAGTTGGATGCACGGAAAACATATTGCTAACAAGAAAGGGACATGCAAACCTTGTCAAAGAACCTCTGATAGAATGGTCTAGACCCTTTATTTTTGACCCTCTATTTTTGAAGTAGATTTTTGAAGCGGGTGGGCCGGAACAGGGTCGTCGGCGTGTTCGAGTCGGCGTGCTCGAACCTGTAATACTAAAAGTTGTGAAGTTGAGTAGGACGGATATCAACCTCAACGCTGAAGAAAGTTTCTAACGATCCCGACGAGTGTACAAAAGGAATCATATTGGTGGTTATACCTTTTACTAGAAAAAAGTGAGATACTTACGACTCGAATGGTTATATATGTCTGTGGGAAAGTTCCGAGAATTAAAGTTTCTATGTAGAAGTGACAAAGATGGAGCGTGACTTAATATAGCCTAATCGCGAAAGTCGTGTAGACGCCACTGTGATGTTGTCCCTTGACATGAGAAGAATCTTCCTTGATCATACCATCCCCAAATCTTCCCTCTTTCGTCCCTCCATATCTTTTCCTATAACACAAGCTGGCAGTCTTTCTTCACGGGGGCTGAATAGGCCGACTACTTGCGCATGGACGTCAACACTACCTTGTCAGATGCTGTCCAGATCATCCGGGAGGCCAGATATGCTATTGTTGCCGTCTATTGTCTCCAGCTCTACGAGTGGTTTGAGACGTGAGTTGCGCCTTGATCATGAGTTAGTGTCGTACTGATGAGCTGTAGGCTGGACAAGGAGATCGAGCTGGTGTGTTCAACTGTCGACTTTCGTATTAATGGTCTGTTCTCATCATCAAACAGATTCATAAAGCTCGTTGGACCTCGGTCAAAGTCGCGTATCTCCTCTGTCGGTACTACCCTCTACTACTCTGGCCCATCGTCATAGTCGCCTACTGTGGAACCTGGTCACACAGCTTTTGCAGTCGCTTTGGACCCCCAATGCACGTCCTTTTCATGCCATGTGTAGGTGTCATCCTCACCAACTCCACGGGTCTTTGACGTTCTGACACTTGCTATTCTATTCCAGCAATTGTTTCCACAAGGTACTCAAGCCACGCTCAGTGTACAAGAGTTGTGTTGATCAGGTCATTCTGACAGCGGTCATGTTGATGCGGGCATATGCCTTCTCGGGCCGTGATAAGCGTATACTTGCACTGCTTTTGGTGTGTTATGCGGGCCTGGCCGCCGTCGACATTTGGTCATTCTGCACGCATATCTTCACGTTACCAGAAATTGCCTTTATAGTTCTGGGGGGTACTGGATGTTATCCATATTATGGAAAAGGTTACATGGGATTTCGGATAGGTGTAAGTCTTTTTAATATGTTACAGTGGATTCTGTTGATCGAATCACCTGCAGTACTCAATGGTATGCATCATGACCTGTCGTTATGTTTTGGAAATTGACAGAGAGTAATCTCCAGCTGGCTGCCACCTTGATGGATCTCGTATCATTGATAATCGTCCTTTCGGCACGTTTTTTGTTGGATTTGTTGATTAGCAAATCATTGACTGCGATATCCAGGTATGCTACCGCAAGAGAAACCGAGAGATATCGTTGGCCAGGTATTTTGTTAACCAAGGTAGATACCCTCCTATCACTGTATGTGATTCGAATTGAACCTCGTCCCCTAGGGCTCGCTGCCTTTGGTCTTGTTATAGCCGTCAATGTTATAGCAGCATGCTTTTTCTTCAAGTATGTTCATTACTTCGTTCATTATTTCGTGACATTAACATTCATACCTATTCTTCAGCCAGAGCAGTCCGCACAATGGACTTGGTCTCCCATTTATAATGGTCGTTTCTAATCTCATAGTAAGTTTTCCCACATTGACATCCTAACCTGTCCTTGGTGCAGTGTACTCGGACTTCGCAGAAAAGTGTCACCCTCCGAAACGGAGATCTTAGCACGCTACTCTATCCTCGTTCGCCGAGCCTTCGAGTCGACAGAGTCGGACCAATGGGCCATCCCTTCGGACCGTGACCGGTGGTCATGACATCACTACGAATGATCAACGCATGGACTTTCATTGAGGTTTTTAGATGGGCATGCACAACAACGATACACCAACACAATATTGATACCTTAGCAACACACCAATTGATACCCATGATTTGTACAATAATCTGTACTTGTACGCATCACATTCCTCATTGCTACATTTCACTCCATTCATCTGTTTTACGCACCTTTTGCTTGCGTCACACGTTCTTTGCCTCCAGTCGATATATGTTGTTATCTCACCTTGTCCTATTGTATCTAATATTGTACAAGGCCTCTGGAATACAACTTCTGTCTCTCGTTTGAAGTGGGTGGCCATTATGTTATTATCCTGTACCGAAGCTATCCAACATTGTTGAAAAGATGAGGTCTCGACTGTCGGTACGTACCCTACATAGCGAGAACATACCGGAACTGAACTGTTCGCCGGTAACGTTTGATGAGAAACTTTTGAACTGTGGTCGCCTTCAAGTTGCTTTGTTCCTTGCTTAACCGGTCTCAAGACAATACATCTCGCCTACCTTGTTCACTCAGACCGTGAAACTGCTTCTACAGCTTTCAAATTCGACATTGACTTGAGCATCTCGCGTGACCACTCGGCGGTCACGATACACAACAATCTTGCGGGCGAAGGCCAATTAGCGCCTCGCTCTCTGTGGGGTGGATGACGCCCAATCTCAACATTTGCGTAACATGGACGCACTTGACTGCTGACTTCTCCTCAATTTGTTCCTACCAAAAACAAAATACGAGCCCAGCAAGAGAGCATGACACCCTCATCAACCGTACCTTGCATAGGGAACCACCCAAACCTATACATAAAAACCCCTCGCTAGGATTTCGTAGTCCAGTTTGACAAAGCACTCACCCCTCAGCCTACGAAACACATTTCCAATGGATTCTTTCCTCTCAACATCTCTTCTCAACCCGCCGACTCTAAGCCCATCGACCAGGAGAAAGCTAGTAACGGCTCCGGCGCTGTAGGCTACTGCGTCGTTTTTGCCAAAGAGGAAATTCCCGTCGACTAGGAGAAAGTTTCAAATGGCAGCGGCGCTGAAGGATACTGCGTCGTTGCCTAGGCTCGCGAACGGGCCAATTGTATTATCATCCTGTGAGTTCTTCTAAATCCTCAAACGAACTCATGCTT
>JABAJX010000100.1:4010-18816 GCA_018221735.1 Termitomyces sp. K1Aa
CCCGGCCAGTACATCCACCAGCACTACTGATCAGTCAGCTGCTCAAACGACAAGTACCGGTAGCGCAGTCGGATATTCAGAGCCGGTGATTGGTAGTATTTCCTTCCTAGCCCTATTCCTAGCTCGTGAACTTCTTAATTTCTGACCCTAAATATTTCTGATCCATCTCAACGACTATGCGGGTTGGATGAAGACTGATTTCATTGACTCTCATGACCATATGGATTTTTTAGATCTTCTCTGTGTAGTAAAATTATGAATTTAAAGCTTGCCGACATGATTCCGATGGGATGGAGTCGGTACTAAAAATTATCTCCTTGTTTTTCTGGGTTCACAATATTTAGTAATTTTCCGAAGAAACGGAACGGTAAACTATTTGAAAACCTATGACTTTAGAATACACGGTATAATTGACAGGACGAGGTGTGGGTCTCGTCTTGCATCTTTCAAACTAGGTTGCGGTGTGAGAGCGGATTTCTTCGGTTGGCTAATTTTGTGGGAGAGGTAAATCTAATCTAACCGTTATTTGTGTGTGCTTGCATAACCTTTACAATTGCGTTAAGCTGCCTTCAGCTTCACACACCTCGACGGCAGTGATGGCACTGCCCAGGCCAACGGCAAGTTTCCACAAGTTTCTCCCTTCTATACCGAATATTCTGCTAATGTATACGTATCTAGACCAAACTACCCCCCGGTGCTAACCGCATTCTGTTCGTAAAGAACTTGAACTACCAAATCTCTGGAGAGGATTTATATGACTTGTTTGGGCGCTATGGAACTATACGTCAAATACGGATAGGGAACGAGCAGAAAACGAAAGGAACAGCATTCGTTGTCTTTGACGATGTTATGGACGTACGTTGTTGATAAGTTGAAGCTTGAGTTTCGTCTAATTTTACAACTTCAGGCCAAGAACGCTCTCGAGCATTTGAATGGTTTTCATTTACAAGAGCGCTACATTGTTGTCCTGTATCATATGCCAGCTAAACAAGATGCTGCAGCAGCAAAGGCAGACCTGGCCCGCCGCGAAGAGGAGCTTGCAGCCTTGAAGAAGAAACACGATATTGGAGACGAATGATCATCCCCTTGTAGTAGGTTATCCCAGCGGTCTGTTTGTTCAATCATGACAATTTGAAATGCCTTATGACATGTACAGCTACCTAAATTGTCCTGTCACAGTTGTACAATCGACCGTATAGAACAATGTCTTCTCACAAAATACAATATGGCTGGAATCCCTCTCTTCGACTTCCTTCACCCACTTTATTCCAGGAATTGGAATTACTACGTGGACCGCTTGAATAACGTGTGACTCGGGTTCACTTCACCTCGCCTCGCACTTGGGGCAAAGCTTGTCAATATGAGGGGAGTATTGTTGAGGATATTGCCGGCTTCAAAAGGTGTAAGGGCAGGGTGTTGTATAATGAGAATGTCACTTGCTACTGCCAGCATAATTTGGGGCATTGTGGTGGCACACAGTCGTTCGGGTGAGTCGAACTAAATTTACAATTGATCAGGTCGCATTGGATCTAAAGAACTATCAACGTTTGTAGCTAGACAACAACGAATGACACTTACTTCTTCATCAGGCTAATGACAATCTCATGAGACGATGTGCTATGGGCAGATCAGAACTACAGACCAATGTTATGCCATGGCCACACCTATCCACATCCATTAAGATATGTCGCTAACACAAGATAGACCGCTCACCTCTTGTAGAAGTTGCGAACTCTTTTATTGCGATTATCAACGGTGAGCGATGAGCGATTCATCGTTTGTCAAGTTACGAAAAGGGCTTACCTGCGCCAGTAACACATGTTAGGGGAAGATGGGAGGGATGCATGCATGCCGCTAGCCCGGGAATTTATGTGGATCAGTATTGAATTGCGACACGATCCTCGGAAATTCACGCATGGCAACTTCCCCGCGAGACTGCCGAACAGTGAGCCCTAGATTATGGACCAGGTACTTGTCTGGTTTTTCTTCTAGCGAACCGGCTAAATTTGGCAAGATGTTCAAGCTTTCGGCGTTCTTTCAGAGAACTCTGTTTCACCATACTGAGTGGCATCGTCGTTAAGAAGCTCTTGGTTTTTCTCGTGAGAGGGTTCCAGGCTAGATCAATGAGCCTTTACAGCTCGCTTCAGTTGTCCTAATAACTTACTTGTCCTACAGCCTATGAAGACGTTTCACACGTGCTCCTTGCTATGGTACTATTAAGTTCGCCACAAATTCCGGGTAGCTGAGCCGGGTCTTCGGCCAACTTAAGTGGCTCCGGGCCCCTCTCGCCGACGGCCGAATCTCTCCTCGTTATTGGGATCAACCCCGTCCCATCATATGACCAGATGAATACCTGCTTGCCTGACTTAATAAAGCAACTTAGTGGCTCTAGCCCATGTGGTTTGGCGTCTTTGGTCCTGCTATCCGTGTTTGTTCCCTCGTTCCCTCGGCATCTCCATGGCGCAACAGTCTGCCAGCAGATACACTCTTGTGGAACTTAATAGGCTATTTTTGTCACTCTGATCCATGTTGCGTTCAATGAAGCAAGAGAGGATCTGTAGGAATCTTTTCCAAGCCCCAATAGTCTTAGAAGCTCCTGTGGCCAGGCTGAAGCATTTCCATTCGCTGAAGTATTGAACAGCTTGTAATCTTGCTGCCAGGAGTTTCCAGCTGCTTTATCTCCAGATCATCGCTAATCATTTTAGTGTTTAGCCATACAGGGGACGGACCTAAAAGATCGTCCGATCAAGCGACAGACTGATTCAAGGTTCTTCGAAACCTTGATAATGCAGTATGTACCTTCTATCATCTAATACTGAGCGAGATCGTGACTTGACAGATGATCCGAGAATTTTATCCGACGCGATCTATTTACTCTTTTACTACTTACCTCTTCATTTTTGACCTGAAAATGCCATCGGAATGCCACATCTCTAGAAGGTGTACGTTACTGTACCGGCAGCGCGACCCGAACATTGCAGTCCCAGGCTGAGTGATATATATATATAGATTATATCTTGACGCACATTTGCCATGTCCATGTTGAATCTCGTGTTTTCTTCGATAAGAACGACAGTAACGGCAATTGTTGGTAGCAAAATTGAACGCTGATGTAGGCTCTTGCGCAATGGTTTGATTATGCTTTGATAGAGGTCCCTACAGCGCTGATTATCGATTTGAAGCAAATTGTATATCACTGATATAGAAAGTTAGCACGCGACAGTCTTCCTGTAAGTTCCAATAGCTCGGACAGATCATCAAAAGAACACAAATTTAGCTAGATATCAAGTCGTTGTACGGGTCATCCCGATTTTAATAGGAATTGCCGCGAGATGTGGCACTGGCAATATGTCAGCAACAATCCGGAGAACTCTGGGGAGACACTACTTATGGAACGTTTTGTACATTCACAGTCCAGAGTGATGAATGACATAGACTCCGTGGTCTCGTAAATGAATGGAATGTGGATTGAGTTCTTCAAGCTTGAATGATCATCCATGATCACATCGGGAAAAGCATAGAACTTGTTCTCTTCAGAGCCAAAAGAGCATTTGTTGGGAGATACTTATCCTAAGATATCTCGATGTCTTTATATGTGCGAGAATCATCACAGAGAAAGCGAAAAGTGATTGACCTGGCTCGCAAATGCACTCAGCGGGACAATTGTCAGCTACCGGTTATTGAAGTCTTTCAAGCTTTAATACTCGAATATAGCGCTGGTAGATTTGATAGCCTGGTACTCGGTAAATCATGGCTCGAGCCTGATGGCAGTGAGTATAAAGAAGATCTCTATCAGGTGACCACACCTGACAAGGCCACTAGAAAAAACAGATACGCACAAAGAAGTCAGCTTGAAAGACGCGTCCTCCGAGTCGTTTACGACCGCTGTGGTCAAGCTTCGAAAGGGCTACAGGGAGCTCAAGTATTAAACTGAAAGCTTGAAACACACAGAGCACATTGACTCAGGACTCCGGAACAAGAATTGAAGAATTATGCAACACAAGAATCCCAAGAATTTCAGTACCCCGAAGAAACGATAATCCGTGGTTCGCTACATCTCCGAGTCGCAAAGTCATTTGTGTGACAGATCGTGTATTTGCGATCAACTTGGCCATAAAACCGAGCGACGGAAAATTCCCGCTGATAACAATGAATTTCTCGATCTGTGCCCATAATCACCTTGACGGAGGTAAACTCAAACACCGTTGATAGCATAAGATCGATATCGGATATAGGGAGCAGAAGGAACAGCCCATTCAACTTCCAAGAGATTGGCTTGCAAATGATTGAGATCCCATCCGAATATTTCCCAGAACGAAGCTGCCACAGGTGTACATACTTTCGTCGGCGAACGGTCGAGAGATTGAAGCGTTTTGGGAGCAGTTCTGCCTTGAACGAGAATTTCATAAAGTCGGATAAAGAAAGATCGGGCAGACTGCAGTATCTTTAGTCAATTAAACTTTCAACTTGTCAGTCAGCCCATTGAACATTCTAAGGGAGCAGCTTCGCCTTTCAAGGAATGCATGAAGTCGGTCGGAGAGAACCGTTTCCAGTGCGAGAGGATAGAAAAATCATTAGTTAAACTTGGATTGTCTTAGCGATACATTTTGTTTGCAGTTAGTTTGCAGGGTCAGATACGTTATATAATTGTAGTAACGTAATAGGACAAACTGAAAATTTCATGAGTGTTCGCGTTTGTTATGCATAGTGGGTTCAGTGTTCATCAAAGAGAATTGTTCGTTCAGATGGTTGACTCATGTATTGTTCTTGAATAAGCCAGTTATAAGGGTATAGAGTAGCCATACCCATCATAGGATGATGGTAATAAAAATGAAAGTCTAACAAGGGTGCTATACTAGGTAAGATGTTTTTAACCAGATCCTGTGTAAAAAATAAAGTGAGCATTTACTCAAGAATACGAAAAAACAGGCATACCACCAGAGTAGACCTTGCCGAACATAACCTGCTGGAGCTTGTCATAGAGGGACAACACACCAGCACCAGCAACACCACGGAGAATGTTAGCACCAGCACCCTTGAAGAGTGATTTGGTACCCTCCTTGGCAACGATCTGAGAACCAGCATCGAACATGGATTTGTAGTTGACACCCGAGCCCGAAGTCATCATCATGCGACGACTAAAGAGGCATTAAAACGAGGACGAAGTAGAAACGAGTGAAAGCACCATACCGAATAGTATCGAGAGGATATGAAGCAAGACCGGCACCAATGGTAACACCCCAACCAAGGAAGAAGGAAGCCAAGAAGGAGCCCTCAAGAGCACCAACAAGGACGACAGGCTCTGTAACAGGAGTAAGTTTGGTGACTCGATTAAAGTAAAATGTAATAGCGCACTGAGTGAATCGTAGACACCAAAGTAGAGACCACGGTAGACAATGATACCAACAACGGAGGGAACAAATCCACGGTAAAGACCGGCAATACCATCGGATGCGAGAGTTTTCCTGTAGACGTCGACCAAACCATTGAATTGACGAGCTCCTCCACCCTTGGCGGACTTGGCGTCATTGGCCAAACGTGTACGGGCATAGTCGAGAGAGTAGACGAAGAGGAGGGAAGAAGCACCAGCAGCACCACCGGAAGCAACATTACCAGCGAACCACTTCCAGTAACCATCGGTCTTTTTGAATCCAAACAAGGACTTGAAGTAATCCTCTGCCAATAATATATGAGCGACCTGGCTATCAACGCAATGAGAGTGGGACACGCACTGAAGGCGAAGTTGAGAGCCTGGGTAGGGAAGTAACGGATGACGTTGGCGGTGTTTCCTCTCCAGAGGGAGACGAGACCCTCTTCCCGGTAGGTGCGGGTGAACGCATCGCCAATACCCTTGTAAGGGCTAGCAAGACGGCCTTGCTTGATCTAGAAGAAACGTCAAGTATCAAATAGATGCATTGCTTCACAAAGGGAATGCAACAAACCATCTCATCCTGGTTCTGGACCAAGAGCTTGATGCGCTCGATGGGAGCAGCAGAGGTTTTGGCAACGGCCTTTACCAAAATAAGTCAACAAGGGATGCAATTCAAGGTTACGTGCGTGGTATACGTACAGCAGACACACCGCCCATCAGGAAATCGACTGTTACACGTATCACATTTAGGATGGTTCAGAGCGCGAGCGCGATACAATACACACCAGCGAATTCCTGAGGTGACTTCACCTTTTTAACTTCGGCCATTGTGGACGAGAGAGAGGAGGATGAGTGGAGGTTTGGAGGAAAGGTAGAGGATGGAGAAGAGGATCGCGAAAAACTTTGCCCTGAAAAGGACTTCGGGTAGCACCGGAACACTTCTAACTCCGCTCCATCTGATCGGAGAAGCCGTATGGCAGTGTTTTTTCAATTTATTCTTCCGGTCGGAACGTGGTCAAGAAAATCAAGTGGATTGCAGGATTTCCAGCACAATAGAGTATAAACTACACGAAATATACGTTCTACAGAATAAACGACAAGCCGATCCCATTTTAAATCAGTTCAGCAGCGTTGACGGGCATCTCATCCTATAAAATGGTGGTTAGCAAAAAGAAGAAGCGGCCCGACAAAAATTAGACGGACAATTTGTGTGCTGTAGAATTGTTCTGTTCAATTGAATCCCGCGATCAGTTATTGCTCACGCCAAGGTTGTAAAACATAACTAACCGATGTCACGTAGGATACGAACGTCGTCGACCGTCACAAACTGAACAATCCCTGAGCACCTTTCTCTCGTATAAACAAACGAACGTACATTAATAGCAACACCTTTCCTTCCAAAACGACCTGACCGACCAATGCGATGAATATAGTTTTCACGATTTCTGAAGTGGCATCATCAAAGAGAATTAACAAAGAAGCAAGAAATGAACAAACGCAGGCAGGTCATAGTTGATAACGAGGGAAACTTGCTGCACATCAATTCCACGTGCCCAAACGTCGGTCGTAATAAGAACGCGTCTTAGATTGTTGTTAAAATCTGGAGAATTGGAAAATTATACAACTTACGAAGTTCCACCACGGAACTCGGCCATGATTGCGTCACGTTCCTTCTGCACCATTTCGCCGTGCATTGACGAAACTGTGAAGTTGGACGCGCGCATTTTTTCTGTTAACCAGTCCACCTACAAAGGATGGGATGTCACACCAAGGCCTTGTGGGTTGGAGATCTGACCATACCTTTCGCCGGGTGTTGCAGAAGATGACGGCTTGTGTGATTGTGAGCGTGTCATACAAATCACAAAGGGTGTCGAACTTCCAGTCCTCCTTCTCAACAGCAACGAAGAATTGTTTAATCCCCTCCAATGTCAACTCATCACGTTTGACAAGGATTCGAATGGGATCGGTCATGAACTTCGTCGTCATCTCCAAGACATCGTATGGCAAAGTCGCGCTCAGAAGAACAACCTGCGTTGCGGGGGGTAGGTAACGGTATACATCGTAAATCTGGTCCTTGAAGCCCTTGTTTAATAACTCGTCCGCCTCGTCAAGAACAAGCATCTTGATGTTTCTTGTGCGCAGGCTTCTTCTCCGAATCATGTCGAAAACACGCCCTGGTGTTCCCGAAACAACATGTTGACCATACTCGAGTTTCCTAATATCCTCGCCGATGGAAGTGCCACCTATACACGCATGACATTGCACATTCATGTAATCTCCCAAGGCAAGCACAACGGATTGAATTTGTGTCGCAAGTTCGCGAGTTGGAGACAGCACAAGTGCTTGAGTTTCGCGGACCGTAACATCGATAGATTGAAGGATGGAGATGGAAAAGGTGGCCGTTTTACCGGTACCGGATTGCGCTTGCGCAATGACATCGCGACCTTGTGTGATCGGCAGAATGGCTCGCTGCTGGATAGCAGAAGGTTTTTCAAAGTCTGTGAATGACATAATTCAGTAGCCAAGCTCTCTGGCGGATGTCCAAAAGCATACTGTAGGCATAGATTCCTCGCAACAAATCCTCCTTCAAATTGAGGTCATCAAATGTTGAAACCACGGACACGGCTTCAGACGATTCAAACACAAGTTTCTACCAAGGCCAAACGATCTATGTCAGTCAACAGCTCAGTCAAGGAGCGCAAGGCCCTTACATCGTCTCCTGGGTTGATGCCAGCCATTTTTGAGAGGTGGTTGGTTCGAAAGTGTCGGAGTCTGAATTTGGCAGATTCTTTTGGTTGGACCAGACTTGGACTGGCAAAACTCTTATAGCCATGGACTCAATCATCGAACTCCAGCGACAGAACCACGAGGAGCTCGAGCGTTTCGAGCGCGGACTGTCTTCGCTGTTGTCCCGTAACCAGCCAAGTCATGAGGCGAGACTCCAGACAGAGCATAAAGCCTCCCAAATACTTGACCGTATCCAGTCTCGTGTCTTGACATTGAACTCTCTTTACCAGGACGAGGACGCGAGGAAGGCCGAAATTGACTCGCTTTCTGCACCAGCCCAGGCGAACGACCTTTCGGAATTTTACTCGCGGTTGGTGAAAATCCAAGAGCACCACGCCAAGTATCCTGATTCTGTCCCAGGAGGCTTTGACCTCGAGATTGCAGCCCTCCTTGATGAACCGAATCAAGAGGAGGAAGATTATGAGGAGGAAGACCGTGTGTGACTTTTTTGTCTATCGATTTTCACGACTGACAACAGTCTTCACTCAGCTGTCTCATTGCTGTTCTCCGGAGAAGAGGGTTATGGAAAATATGTCGACTTGTATGCACACCACTCAGTCTATACTAATCTAAAAAACATTGGAAAACGACCTGGGTACCTCCAATATCTTGACCTCTTGCTGGCCGCTCAATCTGACCCTGTCCATAACGACCTACCGAAAGAGACGCGCTTCTCCAAAGACTATGAAACGTGCGAAATGCAATTTACCCTTCACTGTCCCCTAATTGACAAAAGCTCGACAGTTACATTCAAAACCTCTATATGTATCTCGTCTCCTTCGCGAAACGGACGCAGCCCCTTGTCGATGTTGATGCTCAGCAACAAGAGGCTGAAACTGACTTTAACAAACGTTGGGAGGCCCAGGAGATACCAGGGTGGGAGGAGAGTAAGCAAGTTTCTGCTAATGGTAATGGTTCAGCAGGAATATGGTGTGCAGCATGTACGTACCTCTTTCTAGTTGCAATAATTGATTTACGACTTACAATCTTAATCAATAAAAGGTCAAAAACAATACGCCAAGCAAACCGTCTATGATGCGCATTTGACATCAAAAAAGCACATCAAGGCTGCTGCTAAGCAAGATAGTACCGGTGCTCCACCTTCGAACCCCAATGGCACTCTCACTCCTTCCACTGCTCCCACCATTACAAAATCCTCGGTTTCAGCACGGATCAGAAATTCTGCTAGTCTCACTCATCTCGTGACCTCACTTCTTGTATCGCTTGCTTCAACCATCAACGATACTAAATCAAACGTTGAGCGAAGATTCTCCCTCACGGCCAGGGAACGTGAACAGGAGCTGCTCGATCAATCTAAACCGCCGCCGCCGCCTCCCACAGCCACGAATGGTCCAGAACCAGAGGAGGAAGAGGAAGAGGAGGAAGAGCGCATTTACAACCCTCTTAAGTTACCCCTTGGATGGGATGGCAAACCTATTCCGTACTGGCTTTACAAACTACACGGTCTTGGTGTTGAATATCGTTGTGAGATTTGTTCTGACCATGTCTACATGGGAAGGTGGGACATTCTAGTTCTGTGTTGCGCGGCTGAGTGACGTGACTTTTGCACAGGAAAAACTTTGATAGACACTTCCAGGTACGTTGCTCAAACCTTTCGAGCGGATAGCACAGTTCTAAGTGGCATTGTTACAGGAATCAAGACACGCTTTCGGTATGCGTGCTCTGGGTCTCCCTAATACTAAGCATTTCCACGAGATAACCCGCATAGAAGATGCACTCGCACGTACGTTGTCCAACCCAATATTCTTTCTCGTTGTTTTGAGAGCCTTTTTTAGTCGCCGAGAGACTCAAGCAAGAAGGTCGGCATGAAATCTTCGAGCAAGAAACAATGGAGGAGCTGGAAGATGATGAGGGCAACGTGTACAACCGCAAGACCTATGAGGACCTCAAAAAGCAGGGTTTGATTTGAGCAAATCAATGTATACTTGTATAGGGGGCGCGCTGCGTCCAGTCCGTTTCCTACTTCTGAGTTTATATGATGTGTCCATAGATATTATGTATGAGAGACGACTTCTACGTGGGTTTAGGATGAGGCAGAAGTGGTAGGTTTTGTCGATTGAGATGGAGGTTTCTGCTGGGCTTGTGTTGGAACTTGGCGCCATGGAAGTGGGGAGAAATAACGTATTTGTGTAACATTCTTCGTCGGAAGAAGTGGGTGAGTCACAAGGGATGATCAACAGGAGAATCAAAGAGGTTCGATGAGTAGAAATACAACAGATTTCTTGGACAGATCTACAAATTTGACCAGTGGCTGTACACTCGTTCATGGATCAATTTTGGAAATTTCGATTTCTTGTACATAAAAAGGTACTTATGACTGCCCTACCGTCTGTTGCGAATTGCGGACTTGAAGAACATGGACGCAGTATTTGGGAGGTCTTACTGCAGGCAGAGGAGACTGCCCTTACTAGTTATCGTGGCACCCAACCGATATACAACGACTCGCTCATCGCCATACGTGTCTTGGGATTTCTTTTGCAGGACCTCAAGGACCACGCTCAAGATGGTTACCTAGGTTCTACACCGTATGTTCGTGTCCTTTGGGCAATTACATCATGCCTTCGTGATATACCCTTCGAAGCACATTACAGTAGCCTTGTGCAGCTGGGTCTTCTGTATCGTAGCCATCTTATGCGAGTTTGTGAGCTGCCCAGTCACCTTTCACAGAATTTCAAACAAATGCATCGAGCAATATTCAGTTCGTTCCACTAACGAACCCAGACCCACACCATCGAGACACCCTTCACGACCGTCCTTCGATGTCGTCAAAAATGAAATCCTTCAGGACCTTGGTAACGTATCTCAGTCAAAGCGGAACGTTAGAAAGCAGGTGTGTTTTCTATCTAGGTCTCTATGTTGGCAATCAATTTATCCTCCTCAGGCGTTATTACGTGACGGATATCGATGTGCCATATCTGGTGCCTATGATTTTAACTCTTGCTTAGACTTTCCCCACCTTTTCTCAGCCTGCGAAGAATCGCGTCAACCAGCAGTGGAGGTGCGAGTTGCCCACATCTTTCCTGAGAGTCCCCAAGATGGTGATGAGGCTAGTACTCTATTGTTCTGATGTTCTGTACCATTTATCCTATTGATTGTTAAACAGGATTATACTGCAAATGTTTTTGATATGTTTGGTTTGGGGGAGAAGGCGAGAAGCCTCTATGGTGGTCAAGTCAATAAACTCCACAATGTAATATCCATGGCAAGCCATTTTTACACACCGTTTGTTCGCTGTCATCTCTGGCTTGAACCAGTGGCTGGTCAAGTATGTTCCCTTTCCTACTTTGTTTTTTTCATTCAAGCTCAAATGGTCTGTTCAGATAAACACCTACAATGTTGTTCTAGCAGAATGGTGTCGTGGGCTCCTAGGCACCATTCCTTCATGTGTCACTTTTCATGTCGATCCCTCTGTTGCAGCTGATGCGTTAGCAATGGGTAAAGAGTTCAAGTTACCTGATCCAGTCCTCCTCGCCATTCGTGCTGCGTGTGTGCGTGTTGCCAATTTATCCGGAGCAGCTGAGCAAATGCGGTGTATCCGGAGGCATTTGGAGGATATACCGTTTTTGTCAACAGATGGGAGCATGGCCGAAATCCTATCTTGCCGCCTGAATCAAGTTATGTATGCAGGTAATACAAGTTCCCAGGCCGGTTAACACTCAACCGCAAAGCCCGCTACCTCGCAACATCCTCTACCTACGGATGCTTATAGTCAGTCATTATACGATGCTGCCCGACACAGTCACCCTATCGTGGAAAACATCGCCGTCATGCGTCATGTATCCTCACAACTTTTTACTCTGTACGAAGATGTTGCCTACAGTGAACGTGAGATTGCCATCGGCAACAGAGATGGGAGCGCAAGAGGGGAGTATGGACATGGGAGTGGTAGAGTACATTCCGTCCAAAATGGAGAGGCATAGTGTAATGGATGAAGGGGAGGGCTAGTGGTCGTTCTTCGATACAACGGATGTTATATAGTTGTCTCACTCGGAAGACCGGTGACACAGCTAAAATATCAAGAGTGGCTGAAAGTTATTCGAGAGTAAGGAACGAGGCGGAGCAGTGGCTGGCACCTCTCCTAACTGCGCTCATGTTCTCGAGTCTCAGAATTCCCAGCTATAAAACAACCGGAGGTTGTGTGAGATTCTAATCCATTTACGACGAGTTTCCCATTCTTCAGAAGACATCGGTTCTGTGAACATGAACATTGTTAGACAATGAAAAATAATTTCAGCATCGCAACATACGTGATTCAGTAAGAGAGAGAACACTATCAAGATGTATAGTTGTGCACAGAGACTCACACAGCTTCAATCTTCCAGACGCGCATTCGCCAATATGAACTCTGCGGGGAAACCTAGATTACATTACCCAATTGGATACCAAAAGATTTACAAGACGGATATTAATGATGATGACCAGTCTCCTACACAGGCCTTGACATACAGTTTGAAAACGAAGGTAAAAAATCCATAAACAATCTTACATGCCAGCTAATTCCCTGTACTTTACGATATTTTTTTCTGGCCGTGCCATTGAACGACGTTCCTTCTATCACCGCAGTTTTCCATGCCAAAGATGATTGAGTGGCTTTGACTATTGCTTCGATATTGGCGGCATTGAGAGCAAGAGGTCCATCACTAGGTGTCAGGTTGAAGGTTTAACGATGATGTTTGCAGTCCTTGTTGGGTAAGGATTTGAGAGGATTGTAGGGTAGTAAGATCCTAAGAGGCATGCTGAATCTGAGAAAAATGTCAGAAACAGTACAGAGCTGCCACTCACACAATCCGTCTCATCATCGCTGGGCTCCTTGTCGTGCCATGCCCCACTGTCGCTGTTCCACAACTGCTTTGGAACAGGGACGTTCAATCCAGGCGGAATATAATTCCATGGGTTCCAGGCGTGGACCTTAAGTTCTTGGATCACGAAGAGGGCAGGAAAAACACAATGTCGATGATTGACATCCAGAGCAATCGCTCTTCGATGATAGGGTACCAGACTCGGCTCACCGGAGAAATTGATAAATACAAACTGTCTCGAAGCCTTGTTTCCAGTGAAAGCAGTATGAACAAAGAAAAAAATAAAGGAAATAAAGAAGGCACTACTCACGGGGACGTAACGGATGTAAAATAGGAACTGATCAAAAGCTAGATGATGCATACTTATTGCACATGAGCAATCCGTTTCGTGGTTCATGTGCTAGAGACATTTTGGCCTGCTTAGGAATCCACCCTCGCTCTTTCAGATTGTCCCACTACTCCCACATTGATTGAGATATGTAGATGAGTTCAATGCCCGAACGCACCATAGTGGTGTCCCCTTTAGCAATGATGTGGCAGTGTTGAATGAATACCTTTTGAGTCGTGCCACAAACGACACATCGGCTGTTGTCGCGATCATCAAGACCTTGTTCGAAGCCGGTGCTGGTAGAAAGTTCTGATCCAGATCCATCGTCGACGCGGAAGTCAGCCAGTGGTCCAGTGTTTGATAAGGGAAGGTTAAACGGCGCCAATGCATCGAGAAGATGAGATCGTTGCGACATGATAGTGGCAAGAATTTCTGCAGAAAAAGACACTAATGATGCTGGAAGTTGTCCTTGACGTTGACGTGGAGGAACAAGGCGTCGACGTAAGACATTTATTGCAACTGATCATGTAAAACAATTCTGATGTCACGCTTTAATGAATCACCAACAATGTTTGCGCTGCCACTTCAGGTCTTCAATTCACTCCGTAGTCAGGCAATAGATTCCATGCCGTCGCGAAAAGGATGTTCACTGTTACCAAGGAGAGTCTGAAACTCTCTTGTTTAGGATATCCTCCCCGCCACATCACATAACCGTCACAGTGTCTTGACTTGGGATTTTGGTAGAGCTATCTTCCTCTTCCGCGTTAGAAATGACTGGAGAGGGAGGTGAAGATGAGGAGGGATTGGAAGTAAACCCATGAAGAGGAGTAGACGAGCTACCCAGGTTACTCAACGAAGTAAAGCTACTTGAGCAGTGGAAGATGTCATTGGTGATCCCAAAGAACTGGCAGACGCAGGGGTTCCTGAAAGGGAAAGAGATGGCGGCTAGCCTTGAGAGTATGATTCTTGCTCTTCTCGCCCTTGAGGAATGGTCATTCGTGATTACACACGATATCAAAGGTACAGAGGTCATCCTGCAATGATGTCAATGTAGAACAATGATAGACGAGATTAGAGTACGTGCGATTTCTCCACTACGCATCCCCATCCGGCATCCCGCTCGGCACCTTAACCAACCTACCCTCTGAAACTCCGTCGTTGCGCGTGGCGGGTGGGCCCGGGAATACGTCGAGGACATCGAGGACGATGGTATAAAGGACCATGCTCACTATCTGGAGGTGGGTGTGGGTATGGAGACGTGACGAGGGGAGGGATTTGAGGTGAGAGCATGGAGGGTGGATACACCTCCGATGGCATCATGGTGACGCCAAGACCCCCGTAGCGATGTCGTTGAGCTCGTGCTGAGCGCCTCTCTAAGTTGACGAATGCTCGTCACAGTGTCTGTATTTTCCGGAGAGGATGAGATGCTTCAATCAACTTCGCCATCTTCGGTGTAGATTATTAGGATAGGATAGGATTACCCGGCGCGGTCCGCGCATA